>CAKAOH010041604.1:226951-305872 GCA_916701665.1 Sebastiscus tertius
TAGTGCATTTCAACGGAATTGCGTTGCTAGGCAACAGTTTGGATCCATGTTTACATCCTGTCAGCTGATGTTATTTACATACACTGCAACAGGAAATAAACTTGGACACATTTAGAATGTTTATGTTTAAAACAGTGTAATGAACTTGGTATTGTATATTTGTGACATCACAAATGGACAGCAAACGGTTTGTTTCAAACACACAATTTCTGAATATGGACTGTGTGTATTTCTCTGTATATTGTTTCTCCGTGTTTAAGTGCAATCCACGTGTTTACATAATACATTGGTATAAGAGGAGCGTGTGTAGCGAGTATGTGGTCGAGCAACTATTTTCGCACGTGCGACAAAAAATATTCACACTGTAGAGCCCTGCAGAGCACATTTCTGACCGCACCCAGCAGTCAGAGGTAAAACAAGCTTGACACTTTCAATTTATCTTTTAAATGCAAGCTCCAAAAATGGTCCCAAAAATGCAGGATCCTGATTTGAGAAACTCTCAATGAAATGAATGGTGAGCTATTTTGGAGTATTCCTGACTAGTTAGCATGTTACTGGTTAGCATGCCAGCTATGTTTGCTCGCCCACCTGCCCCACAAGTATCACAACATCACCAAGCTTCCAGCACTACCTATTTTGGGGGGTATTTTACTGTCGACAGCAGAGAAATGACAGGAAATGAAGCGAGAGAGAGAGAGAGAGATGAGAACCAAAATGCATCAAAAGCCTCCGGTCCGACGCGAACCACGGACACCCTCATACTTATTCCAGCGCCATCTATCTCCAGAGGACATATGGTTGAACCGCTGTACCACTTTCTGGTCCGATGTATATTTATATAGCACAACCCATTTAACATATATTAAAAGATATAATACAAAAATGTGGATAAATATTATAAAATATATGATAAAAGATTCAGAGTTAGCACCATGTCCGGTGTACCGTGGCAGCAGAACGTAAACATGTCCAATTTACAGAAGTGATGCTGACAGTAATAAATTAAAGGTCTGGTCGCACATAATCAAAAGCCGAGAAAATCAAAATGACTTCTAAACGCACTCTGCTCACTGTAGTCATCCAGCAGAAACAGAACAGTCACCTCTCATTAGACATGCAGGTATCGCACACAACCAAAATACCCGCGTCACAGCAGGGAGCTCAACAATCAAGGCTTTTATATTGATTGCAGTGAGGAAGATTAGTTTGAATGTTTACATTTCTGCATCACAAGTTGAAGATATACGTCTGATTTGGTTGCGTTAAGCCCCTTTCCCACTGGACAAAAAACCCACTAACACCCACTAACATCTGACTTTTAGGGAAAGGTTACAATCGGTGTTCATTTCTGGGACAGATGACTCTACAGTAGTCATCTGTATTTATCGGCTCCAGGTTCGATCGGCAGTGAAGGAAACATGACATTCGGGTGGCCACGCTAATTTTCACCCCTTTTCCAGTGCAATGCTATGTGACATGCGTTGAAGTGAACATATAAGAAATAAAATCAACAGGGATTTGGACAATAATTCGAATTTACTAAAGTACATAACATAGAATTAAAGTGGCACTAGGCAGTATATTTTTTTCATAGACAGCAGCTGGACAGCAGACCTCAGATCAGCTCTTACTGCTTGTTTTCCTCCGGTCTGTGAAATCTTGCAGCCGCCGTTCTGTTGTGATAGATGTGGGTCTATATAGGTGGCTCATTACGGTCCTGACACACCAAGCTGACTGTCGGCTGTCAGACAGTTTGGAGCTGTTGGTGAGCGTCTGTCAGCCTAGTTTTTGCGGTGTCCCTCACCGTCGGCTCAAGTCTGCCCGTGTCGGAGGTTAAATGGATCAGTGCACAAGAAGAGAAACGGAAGTGAGGAAAGCAAACCAACAAGTAGTAGTCAACAGGACACACACAGAAGACTCTTCGCATTTTTCTTCATATAATCAGATCATTCAGATGAAAATAAATGTTGCCTTATCTTGCATCTGACCCAGTGCTGTATCCCTCTTCATGTTGCAGCTTTTGAGCCAGTTGTAACAGTCCACCATTCCAATAAATCACTAACTCTGGTTTGGTTTCAAAATAAATCTTTAATTTACTGAGTTAGATGTGAAAGCCATTATATGTGCTCATCAAAGCTACCAGACTACATTGACAGAAACAGTGAATTTACCTTGCTAGTCATTGTACAGTAAAACTCCATTCAAACTCGACGGAAAAAACATCCAACCAACTGTGATTTGAGAGTTTGGAAGAGAGACTGAATAAGAAACAAACATTAAAAAAAAGAAGTAACCACAGTAACATTTTCACTGTTCACTAACCCTGAAATCTGGCACATTCATGACCAAAAAGAAAAACCCCAGAAAGGCATACTGGCAATGGGAAAGGAGTCTGTCGCCTATTTTTAGCAGGTTTTTCCATGTTTAAAACCTGCATATACTCACTAATTTTGGTAGAAAAGAGGTGTTGCAAGGTTATGCAAATAGACTGTTCTGTGAAACACCATCAAAATCACATAAAACAATGCAATTTGCTGTGTAGGAGGTGACAGTGAAGGTTATTGGCAGACTTTCCAGACTCTGTTTATTTAGCAAATATAATTTACCAGCTATCATGCCAATGGTTAAGCTAAGTGCAGCCAAAGGTCATTCCAAAGTTAACAGCAATTATTCAAACTACTTTCTTAGTAACGTGACAGTTCATCGTTGACCTTGGTGAGAGCAGTGATGCGTCATCTTCATCAGCAGATTGCTCTTTAAAATAACAATAACACAAACGAATCATGATCAGGTGTTTATCTTGAATCCAGGTCACAAGATTGTTTATGCTATCACTTGATCTCACTGTAGTAATTATCAGCTGGTGGCACCCAAGTGACGGTCACGTGACATGATAAAATATTTTTCATTGGCTGTTGCACAATCTGGTTGGACAACATTTTAATAGTTCCATTATCAATCATCAACACTGTTTTTTGTCATGCCAGAGGTGCGGCGGTTGGTCAGTCCAATACTTTCGTCTACCCCCCCCCACACCTTCTGGACACCGTGGAAATTAGCTTTTTTATCCATTGGTAACTAAGTGTTCAGAAGCACATACACTGTGAAGTAATATTTCCTTCATTGGCATACGCATGATGGGAAATGTAATATGATTTATAGTATTTTACTTGCTTTTACCCACTTGTTTTTTTTCATATTCCTGTTTTTTCAAAGGGTATAAATCATGTTCATTTCCAGGTTCATAGTTGTATTTTGGGTTTCTACAAGAAACATGTTTAAATGTTTTAATATTCAAAAAACACATTATTTTTCTCATTCTGTCTGTCTGAATATTCAGCCCAGTCGCACAGCAGTTTGTGAAATAGTCACGAAATTGAATGTATTGATTTGTGTACATAAACACGAATTTCAATTTTTTTTCAATTTCAATTATTTCTTTTAATTCAATTTGTATGTAATCCACGTAATTGAGAACCAGGAAATATAAAGAGCGGTGACCGCCGTGTATAGGGAAGAAGTCGGGGTGGACGGGTGGGTAAAAAAAACACAGGACATTCGCCCCAGGAGACCGGTGTTTGTGTCCCATGTGAAACCAGAAGTCAGACTTGATTTATTTATCATGTAAATTACGTACTTAAGTTCCAGCACTTCCGGAGTTATTTTAACCCAAACCACGATCTTTTCCTAAAGCTAACTAAGTAGTTTCCGTCACATAACTTCCGTACTTACGTTATGGCACTTCTGGCGTTATTTAAACCCAAACGGCAATCTTTTTGTGAACCTAACTAAGTAGTTTGTTATCTAAGCCTAATCAAGTCAATCTATTCCTAAACCTAACTAAGTAGTTTGTTATCTAAACCTAATCCAGTCAATCTATTCCTAAACCTAACTAAGTAGTTTTATTTTGAAAAGACTGGAGGGGAAATTGACATGTGCGTCACGTGTTGCTGGACATTCGTAGGAAAAAACAGTTGAAAGTCGTGCTGAGCGTCACGGAAAGGGTACACATGTATGTACACAAATTAAAATAGATTGAATTTTGTGACTATTACACAAACTGTTCTGAGACTGTGTTGGAATATACCTGTATTCACTATCTGTGGTATATTGTAATGAGCCTGCATGTGACATAGGAAGGGGAGCCAAATCTGAATGGCTTGTTGAATCACATGTTTTTTGGTCTAGACAGCCCACAAAAAACTGACTGGGTTGTATCATTTCACAGTTTGTGGGTTGGTAGGAACTCTAGATACCCAAATGTATGAGCACTGAAAAAGTGAGTTTTTCATAATTATTGTATTCCTGTTTTTTCCAGTGTTGAAATTCACACATCAAATTGTTTTTTACACATTCCAGGCATTGCTTCGGGCGATATTTTTGTGCATGTTTTTGCAGCAGTGTTCATTCACATTTAGGTTTTCAGACATACACACACACACACACACAATTGCTGAAGCTACAACAAAAGAAAGAAGCATTGCTTTCTTACCAGACAGTATAGCTGTTATCATGCTCTAGCAAGGTAGAACATGTTTCCAGGGGTTAAACAGGAAATCATTGAGAAGGAGACGCACACTGTTTGATTAATTGCTTTCCACAGCAATGTACTGTCTTGATTATCCACAGGCGACGTCCCTGCTCGCTGTTTGTGTTGTGACCCACTTCTACCTCCAATTTCAAAACACTTAGGCAATGTAGGGCAGCAGTTATGCAGCACCAAACAATGACACACAGTAACACTGTGTTGTCGGGCAGTACTTTATCTAAGCAGACTGATTTGTTCCAGCAGGTACTGAGCCTGCGGGGACTGAAACAGATGGAGATTCAGAGAGGCGACAGTTGCTAGCGGAGCAACGTTTGGCAGAGGGAGGGTGATAAAGATCAGAAGTCAGAATGGAAAAAAAAAAGACAAAATAAATCTTTAAATTGTATAAACTTGCTAGTGCGTGAACTAAAATATGATGGGGTGTTGTTGTGGAGAAATGGCTGCTTCAAGCCCTGGTCAATATTATGAGTGAAACTCAGGATATTATTAAGTTTAGTTCAACAAAAATTGAATTGCACATTTTTCTCTGTTGTGTAAATTAAATGGCATGTGCTGTCTTTTGAGTGAAATTGTTATTTTATATCTTGTTGTTTCATAACTTAACGTAAACAATGGCTCGTATTCTTTAAAGCTCTTATAATCAACATATCAGCAATGGATCACATGTCTACTTCTATGTGATAATAACCTGCTGTATGTTAATGTGTTTATAGCTGGTGAGCTACAGCAGCAGTGTAATGCATGGTCTCTTCATGGTTGATCCCAAAGACAATTTATTTCTTCCTTTAGAAATATTAGCAATTAATTTTACTCTCTTTCACACATATAAAATTATCTACAAGACATCATATGTCATTTGATGTAATGGAAATAAACAGCCGTAAGAACCAACATATTCACAACTCGTCAAATAGCAACGTTTGGTCACTGGCCCTGCACTTCAAACTATGACTGTGTAGTTACCCCTCTAGCGTCAGTTTTGGACGTACCAGGGATGGCGTGTCAGTTTACGCTCGTTACATGCATAGTGTCTTTTCAAAATAAACTTCTATGTTCACAGGAAGCATAGAGTTTCAGTTCATTACATGCATACAGTCTCTTCAAATAAACTTCCAACGGTTAACTTTTATGAGGGTTATTTACGCAACAAAAATACTTGGTTAGGCTTGGGAAAAGATTGTGGTTTCGGTTAAAATAACTATGTTTGTTCAACTCATCCCAACATCCGTCGTCACATACTGACATTTTGTCAGAACCCTCTGCGTCACTTTAGATTGAACAAAAACACTTGCTTAGGTTTAGGGAAAAAACAACATGGTTACTACGTTTGTAAAGTGAAAATGTGACTTGATGTCGTAAACACGGGACATGAACGAAGAGCTGATTGTAACATGAAAGTGTGACACAAACAGCAGTCTCCTGGATGAAAGCCCTGTGTTTGTTGGACCCATCCAGCTAACTTCCCGCCCGTCCGAGTGTCTTTTTGAACTTCAAACAACGTTACTTTCCCTGAGTGTTTATTGTTGCCGCAGATGGGTTTATAGTTAATGGAAAGCCCGGTGCATCTCATACCGGCACCAAAGGGTGCCTTGTGCGGCAGTATTGAACGCTGATGGCCGTGACAAAGCGTTGGTGTTTGACCCCCTGGGAATGAGAACGGGCTGGTTTGTTACATAAAATAAGTATGTTTGTTATGTAACTGGCGTATGGAAGTTTCAAAACTATGGTAAAATGAGTCAACATTGACTTGGTTTCACACGGCACATGAACGGCAGTCTTCTGGGTGAAAGTCCTGTGTTTGGTGGACCCGTCCAACCTCACATCCCACCAACCCTACATGGACTTTCTCGCTCTTCATACTACGTCAGTTGCTCTGACCGTCTAATAATGACGTAGATGGGTTTACATTGGAGTTGTTTGAAATCCCGGTGCGTCGCATATAGGCGCTAGAGGGTGCCTCGTGCATCGGTATCAGACGCTGAGGAGCATTGAACTAGCGTCGATATTTGACGTGTTGGGAGTGAGACCGGGTTGTAAAAACACACTGTTGAATATTTAAAATATAATATTCATATTTTATATATACACTGTGTACACATCATAAAGCTTCAGTTAAGTGTTGCATAAAGTATATCAGATATGTTCATCATGTTGGCAGGCATTGTGGAAAAACCTTTTCTAACTCTTGGAAAATGAGGGTTCAAGAGTCAATCAGTTCAAGTCATCAGGATATATTTGGGTCAACAGAGGCTGTTGACATAAAGTATATTAACCAAAACATCATTTATTAAATTGTGATCATTGTAAAAATGATTAGTCAATGTGTAAGATATATTTGTTTTCCGATCTCCATGGTCTTGCAAGAACTGTGAAAGGTAATATCCAATTTCCAGCTCGACATTAGCTCGTGATGCATTTGGTCATCAGTGTAACACTGATGTGTTATGAATTTCACAGGCCAGGTTAATAGATTAGAACTAATTCAGTGAATTAGGCGGACGGAGGCAATATGCTGCTGCAATGACAAACACTTAATGTACCACTGAGGGCAATATGTCCACTTAAGTCATCAAACACATACTAATGTGTGCTTCCCATGTTTGGATAACACATATGATTAGTTTACACATGGATAGGCCGGCTGGGTCTGCTCAACCTGAGAGTGCTGATCTGGAATTTCTAGCTGTTAGCAAAACAAATCACGCCGTCCATATTTTCATCTTGTTTTCTTTCCTAGGTTGACAGCTGTTTTCCTTACACCCCATAATGCATGCAAATCATCATACATGGATGCTTTTCCACAGTGCTTTTAAAAATTAACTGTCAGCAGTGTTACATTTAATAGCATCCATGTTTGTTACATCACATTTTTCATATTTTTCAAATGCATTTATTTTTCTTCATTTTCAATGTGAAATATTTTAAAACTCATTATTTTAAAGCTGCATTAATTAATATTTTTTCTTTTGGTGTTCCAAACACCAATTGGTGTTAGTGGAGGAAACTATTTTAACGGCAAACATATTAGCAAACGATTATTTACTCATCCAGCAGATAGGGAGTAGCATTAGTATTCATTTGGAGTCGTGTTTCTCACTGTTTGACAATATTTGCTCTCCTTTTAGCCCTGTTTTGGTCTCCACCATTTCCTGAGAAAAATATCTGTCCTAGCTTGCTAAATGCTTCACTGTGTTCAGCAG
The DNA here is from genome assembly GCA_916701665.1 of Sebastiscus tertius. NCBI lineage: Eukaryota > Metazoa > Chordata > Actinopteri > Perciformes > Sebastidae > Sebastiscus > Sebastiscus tertius. The sequence goes on from CAKAOH010041604.1 coordinate 234,701, forward strand.
CTAGTTGCTAACTTTGTCTGTCTGTTGTTTCGTGCTGGGCAGAGCATTTTTACTGAGAACAGGTGCCTGCCGTTGAAAACAAGGTTGATTAGCAACCTGATCTCATCAGAAGGCGTATAAATAGCACGCCATTTTAAGGACATTCCGCGTGTCATGATAACACATTTTAAGCATTTCGCGTGTCATTTCACACCACGTTGTTGCCGGCAACAAACAACTGGCAACAAAACTACGGTACCGGCCGCAGCTAGGTTTAGGCATGCACTTAACAGAAGTACAGAAAACATGTCACAAACATCTCTAACGTAACTTCAAAATAACTTAACAACACTTTGGGACACAAACACCGGTCTCCTGGTTGAAAGTCCTGTATTTGTTGGACCCATTACAGCCAACTCTTCTACTAGTTTACATCTAAGGTTGATTTTTTTTATTTGTTCAACAAATTCATGTAAAGTAACAGTCTTCCGCTTCATCTATTACTAGACTGTGCAGCACACACTTAAATGCAAAATTGAGGATTAACAAGCAGGACATTGGAGCACTGTAGAGAGCGTACTGACACCAAACAGGACAACTGCTGAGATGAACTTTGTGTCACTTTTCACTGTCGTTATAAAATACAGCTGGCACAAAAAGCAGTTGTTATGAACAGAGGTTTTTCGGTTTAGACCTCAAGCAAAACGGACATAAAAGTAGCACAGATTATTACTTAACCATCAAGACGAGGAAGAAATCAATATTCATTAACACCCTTACACAACTCTGCAAAAGAGCGTGATGATTAGATTTGTCAGAGTGAGTGGATGAGTGTGTGCGTGTGTGTGTGTGTGTTTGTGTGTGTGTTAAGTGGAGGAGGGGTCAGACTTTTGTGTTTCAAATTGGGCCTGGCTGAGGAATGTGGGCTGTGAAGGGCAGGAGAACAAAAAAAAGTAGGATTCACAGGGATTAGAGACAACACTGAATGACAGCTCTTTAACTCATTCATTCTCTGCATCTCATGTTTTATTCATCTCTCTGTAATCAGGTAGTTTAACTGAAATCAAGATGTCTTTTTTTTAAAGGACAACAAAAACACATTCATAGAATTGATTTGAATGCAGTTTGCCGACAGAGTTTATATTTGTGGGGGTAGAACAGTAGCACCATATTAATCCCGGCCTCTCTCTCTCTCTCTCTCTCTCTCTCTCTCTCTGACACCCAGAGCATTTAGAAAAGCAAATTTAAACGCTTTCATGAGCTGGCGAGCGGCTGAATCATTACTGCGTTCTATCAATCAGCCCTCGAATGCGGCAAAAGAGCCATTTATGCATCTGACAGTGTCTCTGTCTATTTAAAAAACAAGCTTTGATTTAGACTGTTCCCTTCATGTCTGCTGCAGAATGACTGAAGCGTCTGTATTGAGCACTGACGACAACAAAAAACACACAGTCTCATGCATAGTCACACAAGGATTGACATATGCCAGCCGGAGCGAGCGAAGCAGCTTGGCTGGGCTTGTTCACGGCCTTAATCAATGGGAGGCTTAGCTGGTGACACAAACGATCATGGCAGCAGCAGAAGCCGCAGACTGTAGCAAATCCCAGCTCATCTCATTACCACAGACGCATGAGAGGAGCCATATTACCATTTCTGCCAGATCTGTCACTGGGAACATTCAGGGGGTGGACGGAAATATGAAACAGCTAGCTCTATATGTAAACATCTGGCACTACGTGAATATCCAGAAGCTAATCAACTGTGCTGATAAGTGTGTGTGCAGATTGTGTTTGGCATATGTTGTCACTCTCCATGCTGTTCAATCTCGCCACATTGCAGGTGCTACAGCATTTTAACATTGAAAATATCATTATGTTAATTTTTGAGGCATTTAAATAATTGCCATAAACAAGTGAGGTTGCACGGTGTTTTTACATGGCGTGCACGTTGGATTTAAAATGTGCTTCATAGCTGAAAACAGGAGTCCACTTTTACTTTGAAAATAATTTGCTACTTAGCTCAAGTTCCACTATTGTGTAGTTTCAATAATTTACGAGCACAAAATGCTTATTGGATGTTGTCAATGGTGAGATTAGAACTTCTTCTTCTTGTCGCTGTAAACTTGTGAATACAACTGGGAGACCAACCTGATCTCATGGGAAGACGTAGAAATAGCACAATATTAGAAGGACATTCCGCATATCATGATCACACATCCTATTTGTGTATCATTTGTATGCCTCTTTTGCATGTAATTTGTATGCCAAGCAGCAAAACTACAGTAATGGCCACACTTAGATTTCGGCAATAAAACCACTTAGTTAGGTTTAGGAAAAACATCATGGTTGGGCTTGAAATGAGTACGTAATATGTATGTAAACAATGTAACATAAGTATGGAAAACACGTCACAAACGTCTCTAATGTAACTTGAAAATAACTCAACAACATTTTGGAACACAAACACCAGTCTCCTGGTTGAAAGTCCTGCAATTGTTGGAGCCATCCACCTCCCCTCCCATAAGCAGTCTCTCTCACTATTTATTCTACGTCACTAGCTCTGAGCGTAGCATATTCACGAGGATGCGTTTACATTGTCAGTATAGACTACATGACGTACAAATGACACGCCAAAAGGAAGAACGGCATTGTTATTACTAGTCATTCATGTGCCATTTAGTGCAACCAGGCTGGGAAGACCCTTTTGAAAGCTCCGATACAAAACAAACATGGTTGCCTCACGTCAGCCAAAGTCTATTGTTCAAGATAATTGAATGTTCATTTAATGGATATAGTGGATGTAGCTCTATTGACCGTGAGCAGTATTGTTAACCCGCACACGACCAATTCTGCAGTCATACACTCAATGTTTTAACAATACCCAGTCTGCGTTAAAATTGTACTTGTTATTAGTCAAGTGTTTAGTGTGCAAATTATTTGTGATCTATGAAGTAATATTTTTGAAATACATTAAATATATTTAATATTAACAATGAATTAAACAACTATGTGTAATGTGACAGCTCATAAAGATGAACCCACTGAAAATGATCACTCAATTCTGCAGTTCCCATCAGCTTAATTGAATGTTTTACCACTGTTATGGTTCACTCTCACCATAGTTTACATCGGTGAAAAAGCTCTGATAAACCCACCATCGGCTCTCTGCCTCACACCAAATGGCTAACAGAGCTGCAAATAGTGAAAATAGTGGAATATTTAGCAGGTAAGAGACAGACAGGCTATTTCTCTCAGGACTTGGGGGGAGACCAAAACAGAGCTAAAAGGAGAGTGAAGATTGGACTTGCATTTATCAGGAGGACATTGATTACATTCGCTATGATAATTTATAAGGTGATGGAAATAGTGTTTTTTCAGCTTGATCAGCTGCCCCCAAGTGGCCAAAAAAAATAATCAGTTATGCAGCTTTAAGATTTGTTTGAGTATCGCTTGAGTATCTTTTTCTATTTTGCTAGTGTTTACTAATGCTGATATGGTTCTGTTTTGGGATCAAAACAACAGAACTACCGGACGTCCGCCTGAAATACAGCTCATGTCCAGTAATGTGTGAAAAGCTAAAGCACACAGACTGGCAGCTGGCGTCTTGTGTTATTTTGAGTTACAATGACGTGAACGCTCACAAGACAGTGGCATCATTCCTCCGTCTTAAATCATGTGGCATTATCATGAAATTATCTATTGGAATCTGTATTTGCTAGTGTGGGCTGTTGTTGTTTCACCTGTAGTGTCCATCATGTCGTTGCTATGGGAACAACGTGGCACAAAGAAGTATGGGACAGTTTAGATTGTGCAGGGACCATCTGCTCCCCGCTTAACATTTTCAATCAGCATTGTGCGCATACTTCACATGCAAAATCTGCATACTGACACTTTGAAAACATATAAAAGTAATTAGTGACATATTTCTTCAAGCTGACACATACTGTTAATCATCTTTATGTGACTGGCCTGTGCAGCTGTGCCTTTGTAGTTGTGATGTATTTCCGTACTTCAAAGTTTAAGACCTTTTTAATGTGGTATTTTATTATTTTTTGTATATGCAGTGGGATACATTCAGTAGTCAGTCATGATGAAGACAGAAGGCCTATCACACTCCAGCCAAGGCTAGAAAGGAGGAAGCACAAGTCCTTCTCCTTTGTAGCCCTGAATCAAACAGATATATTTAGCTCTGTGCTGTACAAACCGAGCGGTATTCCCCTCTCAATCTGTACGGCTGTGTTCCGCCGCCGCAACACAGCCAGGGGTCTTCCACACTGTCAAAGGCTTTGTTGAAAGAATACCCACGCTGAATCAATCCCTTATGTAGTGGACACAGGAGCCGATTCACAGCGATAGGTTCCTCGTAGCTGATCCATGTTTTATTGGACAAAGCCCGCTGTTGTGTCGACAGGAGCCGAGCTGTCTTCCCATGACCGGCCGGACCGGCCATGTCTAAAGCAGTGTCAGGGCGCTGTGACGGGCCTGTGTCACGGTTAACAGGACATGACTGGCCACTGGCTCCCACTCTGCTGTGGAAAATAGCGAGCAGCTTGAAGTGACCCAGAATATCTGATAACAGGAACAGAGAGCAGGACAAGGGAGAATACGGGGACATAGATGTCACAATAGTCCGTTCGGTTAGTCCGAATCAGAGCGAAATTGATACTTTTGGTTCGTTTTCTATTTAGTCTTGTTCGGTTTCACAGTGCACAGTACATTTAAGCGGATCAAATAATAACATTTATTGGCTTTGGTGTGTGTACGAAGGAGAGAATTCATCTTTTTCGTCTCGAGAGCTGCCACTTCTATGCAGGGAATCGCAGACTTTGAAATATTGCTGTCAAAGTTTTTTCACTTTGACTAAAAACTGTGTGCGCACAAATCCCTTCTGCTCCAGTTCATCTTAAATGACTCTCTAAACTATTTCGCAGACCTTATTTAGCATATTCTGTATGCTCTCATCAGCCCAGATGTCACGCAAACATCGGAATTCTGCAGACATCCAAGTCAGTCCTCTCCCACTCATGTTAACCTGTCGATTACAGGTGTCCATCTCAAACAGGCAGCAACCTCCGGTTTTGAAAAGTGTAGCCGATGCTGAGGTGCCTTAAACCTGCATTCTTTCTGACAGCCAGCAGGGGGCGACTCCTCTGGTTGCAAAAAGAAGTCTGATTGTATAGAAGTCTATGAGAAAATGAGTTCTCACTTGATTTATTATCTCAGTAGACATTGCAAACATGAGTTTATGGTCTCAATCTCTAGTTTCAAGTCTTCTTCAATACAGCATGATGTTCATTTAGTAAATTATGGTCCCATTTAGAGTCAAATAGACCATAAAGCAGGGGATGCTTTAGGGCGTGGCTACCTTGTGATTGACAGGTTGCTACAATGGCGGCGGCCAGTCTGGGAGTCGTACGTGTTTTCGTCTGAGAACTTTAACCCTTTCACAGTGTGTTTTCAGTTCATTAAAGTTAATTGTGACCTTTTTTTGTTTTGTTTAGTTGTACTTAGCTCCACCCTGTTGTGTCCCTTCTGGTTGCAAAAAACCAAGATGGCGACAGCCAAAAAGCCGAACTCGAGGCTTCAAAACGGTAATCCACAAACCAATGGGTGACGTCACGGTGACTATGTCCATTTCTCATACAGTTTATTAACTTTTGTTTTGCTTGGAAACTGGTTGTTTTGGTCCGCATCGCCCAAACGAACCGCACCAGAGTTCGATCAAAACAAACTAAATTTTGGCTTGTGAAAGCGCCCTAAAAATTGGATTCATGTGGAAGTATCAGTCACATGAACAGTTTGAATCCCTATTCAGATACAAAAAAAAAACTGGTACCTGAACCCACTGGACCATCCTGACAGCTAGTGTGAGCACAGGAAGAAAGAGTGTCTTTTTGGACATCCTATACAGTACTTCTGTGAGAATCTGCCTGCTGTCTTGTAAGCCCCAGGCAACTTCAGTGTCCTCATTTGAAGCTTTGGGTGACATGAAGCAAAGTTTTTCACTGCATTACAGTAGACATCATGCTTGTTGATCAAAAGCAAGGCTCATTAACTGACTAAATATTGATCTTGGCTGGTCATATAAGCAATGCCTCCACCGGATACATCATTTAATTCAATGCTAACTATATAGTACTATGGTTGATCCACTTGACCAATGTATCCGCCTATGATGAAATAACCATTACTAACCAAATGTTTTTGGATCCTGAACCTAACAATACATGGGACATACACCAGATCTCTGGTGTCAGAGTCATGTGCTTTGTACACCCACGATCCACCTCAACTGACCTCTGTACAGTGTCAAGATGTCACACATCCTGGATGGGAAAAAAAAGACAAGCATTGCCACACTGAAGCTACTGAAATCCAGGCAGCAACTACATGCACACTAATAAGTTTTCATTTTAAAATGGCTTTTTAAAACGAAATCGGTCTCTGTCCCTACGAGCGTTTTAGGGACATTTCAGAATTAATCTCCGTCCATACTACCACGCCTGAAAACGCATATCATATGACCATTCACGTATCCTGGGCATTCGGTGCTGGTGTAAACAGGAAGTAGCACTAGACACAGAAATTGATGTAAAGCTCTCTAATAATAGCTTGCCTCCTGCGCATGTAGGCAGTAGTGGCATTATAAAATGCAGAATTTAATTGCACAACAGCTGCTAGTATAAACAACAAAATCAGCAACGCTTGTAACTCGTTATCCGTGTTGAAAGAGAGCGCTGGGCTTTTTTGTAGTGGCTAAACGGCGGTACTACAACTTCCGTGTCCGTTACGTGATGCCAAGACTTTTTCCCATAGACTTACATTTGGAAAGAGACGTCTGTAACTCAGCAGATAATTTTTTTTTAGGTAAATCTTCCCAGTACGAACAATTGAATAGCCTTTATTTAAATAATTAGGTCCTAAAAGTTGTAAAAATGCACTAATAGCTGAATCCAGAGTTATTTCCCTTCCTCTTTTCATGTGAATGAGACACAGACCGAGGCTTGAGCGAGGGCTGGGAGGCGGAGTTAAAGGAAACGCTACTGCGCCTGCTCTATTGGTCCAATGGATGCAGAAGATCGGCAGAAGATCCGGGTACTTTATCACACGTCTGTCGAGCCATTTTGGCATCATGTACCACTGAGCAACTCTCATAGGAATGAATGGGAGCCTCCAACGCTGTATCCAGTTCTCTTTATACATCCGTGGTCAAGGCTGATGCTGTTTGTTTTCTTACGGAAAAGGTTCACGTGATGGGGCGTGACGAATCACGGAAGGACACGTCATGACTGATGAGACCCAATCAAGAAGCGAACATGGGTGTCTGCGTCATCGCTTTTAAAACTAAAAGCAGCGTTTTCAAACATCTCCAATTTAGGGGCTCAAAGTGCTGTTGTAGAGTGCTCGCTAGGCATAAACGTGGCAAAAGTTATGGGTTCTAAAAATAAAACGTATTAGTGTGGCCTGAGTTTCCACCAAAAAGTTGACAGAATTGTTTTTATCTGCTGCAGATGCCACCGGACATTTGGCCATGTGTTATGGCAATCCCACATTTGCATCACCTAGACATGGCTAAAAGACGCTGCAGCTCTTTTTAGTTGTTTTTTTCTCATATTTCTGCATTTCCTTGCAATTTGTCACACTGTACTGATGCCACTCTGTTTGCCCCCCTCCTTTATCAAACAGACAGAAGCCCTCTTCAACACACACAGTACAAACTGTGAGTGGTTAAGGAACACAAAGAGGGATTGAGATGAAGGGTGGGGCTGAGAGGAGGAGGACAGAGGGAGAAGTGTCAGAGAGGGGACAAAGACAACACCATCTGACTGCAGATGATTGTTTCAGTCATTAGCATGGGTTTGGACCTTCACTGAAATCTCAGCAGGGCTTTTCTCCTGTGATACTGCAGGCAAAGCTTTTATTGAGCAAATGATGATGTTGAAGTGGAGCTAATATGAATACTTCCACTTCTCCTTGTCCCTTTGATGACCTTTTATTTCTAAAGCTTTTTAAAAATAATTTTCATAAAATATATCATGAGACTGAAAGACCAACTAAAAGAGGTGCAAGTGGCCAACAACACCCCCACAAGAGAAGAAAAATGAAGTCAAGAAGGGAAACCTCCAACAACTGATAAGCACTATACCTGTGATATGTGATATAAATTGCTGCCTTTCTGCATTTATTATCATTAAAATATACTATATCACAGAGCTTTCTTTAAATTTTTTTACATCCCCCACAGTGAAAAAATAAAATACAGTCACTGGACATATTTTTGGAGTAAAGCAGTGTTGCCAGATTGGGCAGTTTCCCAGTGACTGCCCAAATATGTGACGCCCATCTCAACAGGAAGACATTATTTGTCTGTGTCTTCCAAAACTATTATAAATCACTGTTGGAAAATAACTCACTTTTATGATGTGACAATGCTACGGTTATGGTTTGGTTAAAAACAACTTGGTTAGGTTTAGGAAAACATTGTGGTTTGGGTTAAAATGACTACTTTAGGAGACCTTCGTCATCATGGTTACAATAATAACGATTTAGTCATTGACTGTAGGCAGGAAACAAGAAGTTCACTCCAACACCCTCCCTCTGTGGACTCAAGTCATTTGAAGGACATTCCACGAGTCATGATAACCATAGACTGTAGCTATATAAGAAGTGGACGTAGTCACTGTGACGTCAACCATTGGTTTTGTGGACTGCTGTTTTGAATCCTCGGGTTTGACCATCGCCATATTGGATTTTGGCCATTGCCATCTTGTTTTTTTGCAACCAAACCACCAAACATAAGCAGTCTTTCTCACTTTTTATCCTACGTCACTAGCTTTGAGCGTAGCATATTCACGCGGATGCATTGACATTGCAGTCAGTACAGACTACACGGTGACTAACTTAAAAATGACCGTGTCCTTCATAAGATATTTGGTGAGACCGGTCTCTATAACAATATCTCACCACTTCCTCCTTTGCTCCCGATGGACAATAGTCATACTGCAGCCACAGAGGGCTTTGTTACTTGAACGTAAACGTTTTTTGGGGGATTCGAGGTCAATGCCCAACCTTAACAATTCAAGGTCAATGCCTAAACTTAACTATTCGAGGTCAATGCCTAACCTTAACCATTCGAGGCCAATGCCCAACCTTAACCATTCGAGGTCAATGCCTAACTTTAACTATTCAAGGTCAATGCCTACCCTTAACCATTCGAGGTCAATGCCTAACCTTAAAAAATTGAGGTCAATGCCTAACCTTAAAAAATTGAGGTCAATGCCTAACCTTAACCATTCGTGGCCAATGCCCAACCTTAACCATTCGAGGTCAATGCCTAAACTTAACTATTCGAGGTCAATGCCTAACTTTAACCATTCGAGGTCAATGCCTAACCTTAACTCTTAACCTTATGTGTTAATCTTATGTCTCTGGTTCTGCAGCATCATTTTTTATCGATTTTTTTTTTTTTTTAAAACATTCCAACAATTTTATAGCATTCACTTAAAAGGTATGATGAAATTATCCAGTAATTTCTTGCTTTCTTTCCGTTTCAGTGTTTGCATGTATATATTCTTTATGTATATTTTAGCATTACACTAGTTTGCTGCAAAAACAGCTTTAAAAAAACAAGTCTTGATTTAAAAAAAAGAAGCCAGTAGCAGCTTCCGTATGTTCAACTCTCAGGTCTCGTGCTGACATTGTATTTACCCTGGATGTCAACACTCGTGCAAGCTGCCATATCAGCATCTAATCGGCATGTTTGTTGGGTAGTGGCTCTGATAAGATAGATCTTTGTGAGTTTCTGACAATGGGCTGAATGCAGGTCCTTAGAGAGACAATAGCCTGCAACAACAGTGCGTGGTGCACAAGATGTAACATGAGCCATCGCCCCGTCAGGAGCCAGGTAGCCTGCTGAATCTTCCTGAAATACTAGTTCTAACTAACCAGCTCATTGGGATGACACAGGCTGTCTTTGCCTTATGCCCTCTGCTGTGCTCTTCCCAGACAGCCTGATTATGTAAGCTGTTATCCAATCGAAGCCTGTCTGGATCGCGCAGTCCTCTGTGTGCCTGTTTGTTTGCATAGTATGTAGTTGAGAGCAGTACAAAGAAACCTGGATATTTGAAAGAGCTTTATGTAACTAAAAGCCACACAGAGTGCCATCACAATACCTGCATGCGCTGACTGCAAATACGCTTGGCACCGATGTAAGGCGAGAGACAAGCCTCAGTATAATCACTGATGTGACAGTTTGGTTATACAAATGATCTATGTGGGCGTTATTGACAAAGCCTTATTCAGAAAACCTCCCGTCGCTGTGTTCTGTCATGAAAGCCTGAGGAAAGTGTGTCCTGTTCTTGCAGAGTTAATGGGCAGAGAGTGAATGGCAGGTTCCCACTCAGAGAGCAGAAGGTCCACCTTTAGAAGGTCGGGAGGAATGCTCAGTCACACTTGAAATGTTGAATAGCTTCTTACAAGCAGGTATGACCCCTGATTATTGAAAAGCCTGAACAGGCTCAAGGAGAGCGCTGAAGGCCACCGTACATATGTCTCAAGAACAAAGAAGCATCAGGAACTAAACTCATGAAGTTAAAGTCCCTATTGCACATTCCTGTTGCGTTAACATCGCATCTTAATGACAGTAAAGAGTAGATCATCAGCTGAAAGGGCAACCCGGTCTCACTCCCAAATTGTCAAATACCGCAGGTTGGTCAGTGCCCCTCGGCGTCTGATACCGACACACCAAGGCACCCTTTAGCGTCTGTATGAGACGAACTGGGCTTTCAGCTGACTCCAACCAATCTGCGTCAGAATTAGACGGTCAGAGCAACTGATGTAGTATAAAGAGCAAGAAACTCTGCATAGAGTGGGTGCGAGACCAAGTTGGATGGATCAAACAAACACCAGACTTTCACCAAGGAAACCGCTGTTGCCTGCTTAACGCCAGTTGCATAACATGCTTACTTATTTTACGTAACAAGCGTAGTTATTTTAACCCAAACCATGATATTTTCCTAAACCTAACCAAGTAGTTTTGTTGTGTATAAACTAACACGTTCTCATCCCAACTTGTCACATACCGCCCACTTTATTTTTGGCGTCAAAACCACTATAGTTACTCTTGGTGTCACTTTAGGATTAGGCAACAAAACCACTTAGTTAGGTTTAGGAAAGAGGTACATGGTTGGGCTTAAAACTACTACGTTTATACAGTGAAAATGACACTGGACGTTGTGAACACGGGACATGACAAACAGTTGATTGTAATGTAAACACGAAAGCTTTGTGTTTGTTGTGTTTCTCACGCTATCGGTATGAGATTTTGAACCACTCTATTTCGCTCTTTTAAGACATTAAGTATTCAGTTAGGTCTAATATTTATGTTATCAATACGAGTAGGACAGCTTTTTCTTGTTTACATCAAGTAATACAGTAGCCTCGTAGGACACACAATGGCGATTACCACATTAACCATTGGCTCCACTAGTCCAGTCCAGCAGATAGCGACAATGCAACAAAAAAGTAGCGTCAACATGGCATGGTAGGCTAAACTGTAGGCTGTTGCCACTTTATATACATAATTTGCATTGTTGTAACTATCACAGAAGCAGTAAGGTCTTTAAGCATAAAGCAGAATATGACAACCAAGACAATATTTTATTACGTGTATGAAAAACAGGAAGCAATGATAACACATGTTGTTTTTAAATGTTTAGATGTTAATTATCTGGTTTCTTGTGTGCATTCCTGTTTCCGTTTGTATCCAAACAACTGTGCCAATTATGAGAATTAGTTCAACGGTGTCAATTTTCACACCCATAGAAACAACATCACTGAAGCTGGCGTTGTTCTTTTGTCTGTACTATTGCACAACACATGTTGTAATTAATAAGTGTAAAGAAAACAAGCAGAGGTGTTTTAAGGTTTTTAATTGCTGCTGTGGCATTGAAACAATCGGTATTAGTGCTTTGATGACTAAAGCTGTACACAAGATGTAGCAACCACAAGGCTCATGTTTGACCAATCAAGGAGGTTCAGTGCTGCAAACTCTGCACCGATAGTTTAAGGGCCATAGGAAAGCACCATCACCACTAACAGGGACATTTTGTGGAGTCCAGGAACTACGTCAAATTAACTGAATTAAGATCCTTGTTCCTACAGTCAAAATGCAGATAAGGTTGCTGGGTCGCTAAAATGGTTCGTGGGCTACTGGGAAGGTTGGGGAGTAACTCAAAATCAGTCTGTTGTCACAAAGTGGGAATGACAGCTGGATTTACTGAAAAGAATCTGTCTTAAGGCCCAGACACACCAAGCCAACATCAAAGTACTAGTAGCGATAAAGGCAGACTGTTGGGTCGTCTCACGTCGCCTTTGCCTTTGCCAACAAGTTGCATTTGAACATACTGCAAAGAAAACAGGCGACGGCCATTTAGCACGTACGTCCTGATCCTGCGTGAGAGGAAATAACTCTCCACACCAGCAGGCGGCGGTAGTCTGTATTCATCTTTCACCCAGGTGACTGCTGTTTGTGTCCCCTGTGAAACCACATGTCAGCGTTGATGTATTTACCACATATCTTCCGTCCTTAAGTAACGCCACTTCTGTAGTTATTTTAAGGATCTTTTCCTAAACCCAATTAAGTAGTTTTGCTGCCTAAACACTGCAGGGGCTTGTACAGGCACACTGATTGCTTGTTTTGCTGGACATTTGTAGGAAAACAAAAGAAAAATAACAAGCCCTGGTAGCTCACCTGGTAGACTGGGAGCCCCATATACCAAGGCTGAGTCCTTACCATAGTGCTCCGGGTTTGAATCTGACCCACGGCCCTTTGCTGCATGTCGTACTCTCTCTCTCCCCCTATCGCTATCCAATAAAGGCAAAAAATGCTAAAAAAAAAATGTGTTGACTCATGTCTGAGATTTTTGAGAAACTAAAAAATCAATTGACAAAATAAAATTTTACAAATACTAATATATTTTTTCATCAAAATACTAAGACTGAAACTAAATCAAAATAAGGCCAATCATTCAAATTAGCACTGGGACAGATGACACCTCAATAAACTACAGTAGCTCCTTCAGAGCATACTCCGGCCTTTAACTTAGACCTTTGGTTCCTGCGGTCAAAATGAAGGTTCCTGAGTTCTTAAAAAGGTTCCCAGGTTCCAGGTCCTGTGGTAGGAATGGGATAGTAGATATGTTACGGAGGGGTGAGTTTTATTTCTTTTTAACCCGCCCTTACAAAGGGATCACTCCCTGGTTCTAACCTTTGTACTCCTAATCAGCCAAGCGTGGTGTGCACAGACAGGAATGAGAATGCACTCCTACCCCTCTAGTTGCCACTGGCAATGTCAAACCGGCCGATCCTATACACTGTAGTATTGATTCCGCTGGTGTTTCTTCGAGAGAATAGCTGCTGACCGTGTGATGATTGCAAGTGTGTCTGTATTCATTTAGTCATGAGGTGCGAAAAAGGAAGAGCTCATTCTGTAATCAGAGTCACACAGCGATGGATCGATACGGTTCGAGACACATGTTGCAGCAGAATACGGCTCCGCCGACTCCGATGCCGCTTGCTTTGTAATCAAGTGCTCAAATCACTGGAGATGTTTTCATTCTCCTGTGAAAAGGGCCTCAGTGCCCAGCAATCATTTTTAGCGTTCACTGTATCCTGTGTGAAATGGACATAAAATAAGAATGAGCAGCTGCTGGCATCAAAAGGTATCAGTCAAATGGAGCAGAGAGGCTAAAAGAAAAGGACAGTGGATCTTCGCTGCCTTTCTCTCTGGTCTCTGTCAGTTCAGTCAGCTGTGATTTCCATATCAATATTTGAGTGACACTGAATAATTTAGAGGCGTGCAGTGACACAACGGGATGCAAGGCTGAGTGGCGCCCTGCCACCGCTCTTATTATTTGTGTGCCTATGTGTGTATCTGTGCATTCAGAATATATATTTGTAAGTCGACTGACAGAAATTGAAAAAGCAATCATGTATGTGAAAAGTCTGCATTGGTAGAATAGGCTCTCAAATGGCCTGCCAAAGAGCCACTTGCTTCCAGAAGAGCAGTTCTGAGTAATAAAAATTCCGCTCAAGGTGCATTCAGAGGTAATATTTAAAAACCAAACATTCATAGTATGACAGATGACATCTGAACAACTTATTTTCCACAGTAGAATATATTTATAGGGCAGAGGAATGAAAACCTACCAGAGAAGCAGCATCTGCTTTCTTAGAGTACATGACAGACACGTTGTTTTGTCAGCTTATAGAGCACATAAACAAATCTTTACCAAAATTCATTCTCACAGTTATGGCTAATTAAACACTTTTACCCCTGAAGAGTAAAAGTTCATTAGCACTCATATTTTTATTGTTATCAGATGGCATCACGCTTTTAGTAACATGATATAAAACTATTTTTTTTAAACTCAGTTGATGTAATATCAATGCTGGTTCTTGGTCGCAACCACTAACATCACTCTGTAAAGTGCATTAAATAGGTTACATTACATGGTGCAGTATGGGAGAGGGAGATTATACTAAAGTATTGTATTGAACACAGTAGGTAGAGAATGGATATATGCTTTGTAGGCTAGTACACTTAAGTTTAGTTAGATTTAAGTTGAGATAATATACAGCAGTATAGCATACTAGTGTATTACAGTATAGTATAATATAGCATAATAGTACAGTACCAAAGTGTTTCATTCCTTAGAGTAATACCATAAAGTAGCATACTGCATTTTACCTAATGTTGCATACAGTAGTATACCATAGTATGCCCTAATGTACAATTTTGTTTGTACATTTTGTCACAGGACTTATTTCCATACCATATAAACCATATACTGTATATACCATAGTACCATATTATACCTTAATGTAGCATACTGTAGTATACTATATTATACCTTAATATAGCATACTGTAGTATACCATAGTATACCTTAATATAGCATACTGTAGTATACCATAGTATACCTTAATATAGCATACTGTAGTATACCTTAATGTAACGTACTGTAGTACACCATAGTATACCTTAATATTTGTACTGTGGTATACCTTAATAAAGTGTATTGTAGTATTCCTCAATGTAGCGTACTGTAGTATACTATATTATACCTTAATATAGCATACTGTAGTATACCATAGTATACCTTAACATAGCATACTGTAGTATACCTTAATGTAACGTACTGTAGTATACCATAGTATACCTTAATATAGCATATTGTAGTATACCTTAATGTAATGTACTGTAGTATACCTTAATAGTTATACTGTAGTATACCTTAATATAGCATACCTCAGTATACCTTAATGTAACGTACTGTAGTATACCTTAATATTTGTACTGTAGTATACCTTAATATAGCATACTGTAGTATACCTTAATATTTGTACTGTAGTATATCTTAATATTTGTACTGTAGTATACCTTAATATAGTGTACCATAGTATACCTTAATGTAGCGTACTGTAGTATACCATTGTACGCCATAATGTAGCATACTGTTGAAAGCCAAAGTATACTCAAGTGGAGGACTCTGTAGTATACCATAGTATACCTTAATATAGCATATTGTAGAATACCATATAACACCATGATATAGCATACTGTAGTATACCATAGTATGCCATAACTGTAGTATACCACAGTAATTATAATGTAGCATACTGTTGTACAATAACAATGTAGCATACCACAGTATACCAAAGTGTATTATAGTATTACATCATAATACTATAGTACAAGTATTGTATATAATTGTAATATTATATAATATAATATATAATCAAATAAAGACATAGTTGAGCCTAGTTTACATACAGGAGTAGTACATATTATAACATCTAGTATAGTCTAGCATAGTATACATATCATGCATAGAATCATATAATACAGTATAGTATCGTATAATGTAGTGTAGTGGCAGTATATGTCTGCAGAATGGACTGGTACTGTGGTCAGTATGTGGTTTAAAGAGAGTGAGCGCCTGCTCTTTGCATTCCACTCAGCCACTGTTGACCCAGAGACTTTGCCCCCGTCTCTGTGACTGATCAGCCATTTATCAGCTCTGTATCTTGTGACTGGAGGCTGCTGTCACAGCCTTCCTCCCTCTGAGTTGCCTGGAGACTGTTGCTCCTCTATCCACTTCAGGTACAAGGACAAAGGGGATGATGCACTAATCCGCCCTGGAATATAGTGGCACGGCACAATGTCTCTCAGCGGAATGCCTGCTTATTGCTTAACGGGAAAATGGAAAGTCAGGGGTTTCTCAATTTAATTGCTTCAATTTCTTAATGTGCATGCTGTTTCACATAGCAGGGGGACTGCATATATCCCCATGCAATGAATTGTTAGCTTAATTCAACTCTCAGTATGTACAGAACTGTTTGTATTGATACATCAGAGTTCATTAAACATCCTTTGTGAGGTCTGAACAGCAGGTTCAGAGCCGTGTCAGATCTGAGTCAACAGCCAACCCTCCAATCAACCACTGGAACATCAACACCCGAGTATTTGGTGTCAGTCAGCCTGGATGCTGTCACCTTAACAGGGAGCCGTGTCTGCTCACTAACAGATACAAGTTTGTCAGGGAGCATTAAGATAACATGAGTGTTTTGATTGTGTGGTATATATAATCCATGCAGCATTACAGGGTGTGGGAGTACAATAGACGTTTATCAACTAAAAGCGCTGCACGCTTCCCAATTTTCTGAATTTAGGTCAAAATGATTTTCTCAATCTTTCTCTATTATTTATAATTATACCAAGTGTAAGTAATTATAAAACTACAGGAACAGGAAGAGCTAAATCAGTAAGTTTATCTGCAACTGCAAAATATAGTTTTATTGAAATCTGCAACATTGCAAACAAATAAAACGTTTGCATTAGCTGAGACTAAAATACAATTTACATTCATTTATAATTTTACACACTCACACTCTCAATTGGAGCATGTAATGTTAGTGGTTGCAGATATGTCCTGTGCAGTTGCGAAATAAATATACCAAAGATCAGTGGCACCATGCCAATTTGTAATCCTTTTATTTGTTTATTTTCCTCTTGGACTTAAATATGTGGAAGTATTTTTTCTTTCTTTGCTACTCCGGTCACTAGGTTCATTTCCACCCAGCAAAAAAATCTTCTGAAAGCAAACACTTGGCTGAGGAAGAAAAGTGAATGAAAAAGAGATGCATCAAAGGCTTACCGAATCTCTTTGGTGTGACAATCAAATAAAACTCAAGGTCCACTTACAACATTGTTTGGAGCTTTCAACCACATCTCTTGGAGCGTTGAACAGCTAAGGTCAAGAAAGAACTTTCACACAACATAGCAATCTACTGCTAGCAACATTAGCATTGTAGCTAAGGTGGTGCCTTTTCAGTCTGGTCGCACCAAATGGCGTATGAATGACACGGTAATTTGTGAGTCATTTTGTGTGCAATAACAGCGTGTTGTTGCTTTTGGCGCCATGTAGTCTGTACTGACTGCAATGCAAACACATCTGTGATGATCTAAAAAGTGGAGGTGGATGGGTCAAACAAACACAGGTCTTTCAACCAGGAAACCGGTGTCCCAACACGTTCTCATCCCAACTCGTCACATAGCACTGCTTTGTCACGCCCCTTCCTTGGCGTCATGCCCTTTCCTTGGCATCACTTTATTTCCAGCATCAAAACCACTATGGTTAGGTTTAGGAAAGAACTACATGATTGGGCTTAAAACTACTACACTTGTACAGTGAAAATGATACTGAACATTGTGAATATGACACATGAACGAACAGCTGATTGTAACGTGAACAGTGGTCTGCTGGATGAAAGTCTTGTGTTTGTTGGACATATCAACCTCCCCGATACCAAACACTGGTGACCGTGACAAAGCCTTTAACGTCGTAGGAATGAGTACGGGCTAGTTGTTCGTGTCCCAAAGTGTTGTCGAGTTATTTTGAAGTTATGTTAGTGACATTTGTGACATGTTTTCCGTACTTAAGTTATGTTGTACACGTATGTATTTTACTTAGTTTATGTACTTATTTTAAGCCCAACCATGATGTTTTTCCTAAACCTAACTTAGTGGTTTTGTTGCCTAAACCTAACTGGCGCCTTTACCATAGTTTTGTTGCCTAAACATACCCAGGAGTGTTTCACGCTAACGATGTAGCGTTAAATGGCACACGAAAGGCCTAAAATGCGTTATCATGACATGCGTAAATGTTGTGCTATTTATACGCCTTCCTATGAGATCGGGTTGGCCTTTTAGTACAATGTCACTGGGAGTTCCAAAGTGGTAAATAGTGCACCAACCAACATGGAACATCAATGTGAACACACCTAGAGATGGATTCAAGAATAAAAAGAGTGAGGATGTACTGAACCACAATGTCCCCCATTGGAGTCCATTTGAGGCCCTTGTTGTTCATGCCTTCTTAGGTGACAAGCAGTAATGAAAGTCTAAATGTATGACAGGTACTTGAGCTCCATTAGTCATGTGATCTAGTCACATCTTCAACATCATTTCATAAAGGTAGTTGACACAAACACTTCAGAAATTTGCTTGAAACGAACCAATGTCTTCAATATTAGCTTTGATTTTTACAGTGAAGGGATAATTTTGTCACTAAGTTGCTTTTGGCAGCTTGGCGTGTGCCAGCATTAGTGGATTTTCTCATCATTCCCCAGTTGAATACGATAAAAAATGTCCAGCCAATCCATATCCAGCTGAACATCAACCACTGTCTCTGGGCACCAGTCACTAAACAGCCGTCGGGGACTTTATTCTGGCTCCGCAAACATGATGGGGACTGATATGACTGCTCCTATCTCCCTCTGATTTCTCTCTTCATTTCTCCTCCCATTCGTCTGCTTTGTCAATTTCAGCCTCCCCGGGCAGCCGTATGGGAGCATGTAGCCCAGCTCATTGTTTCGTTGCACCAACTATTTCCTTCTTCTTTATAGCCTCTGGATACAAGAACCAGGCTCCATTTGGCACACACACACACACACACACATTCACGGATAGAAAAAAACGACAGGAAATCAAGAGAAAAAGGGTAGAGATGGGCGGGGGGAGAGGTAAGACAGACAAATGACTTGAGGCCATGTTTCCAATCTAATCCTCTGTTTGTCTTCCAGGATCTCTACTCTTAAAGGGCTTGACATCAAATTCAATAAGAAGATCTCAGGCTGGCATACCACGGAGCTCATTGGCTTTCAGTCCCTGCTCTCTTCCTGTCTCTATCTCCGCTTCATCCCATCTCTCTGTACGCACTCCACCGCTCAATACTGTAGGGGTTTTTGGAGGTCACAGTGACGAAGGCCCCGCTCTGGTCTGATTTAAAAGGGCAGCCATGATCTGAGTCCATCATGCTGAAAAGTTAACCATAAAAATCTTCTCTGCTCATAAAAGCATGCACCGCACCTCCGCTTCTCTGAAGTCTGATCTGAAAATATTTTTTTATTTCAAGAGGGTTCATTGTGTCCGCTAATGGGTGTTTTTTTCTGTCTAATTTGATGTAGAAACTTGTGTTTTTCCACATTTACTGATGTGAGCGATCCTCCCACGCACAGTCCTTGAGCGTGGTCACCTTCCCCACGGTCACACGTCAAAATATAGCCCGGCACGGAAGTAGGAGGAGGGGGAGGTATGATAGGGGCGGAGAGATGGAGGGATAGAGGACAAAAGGAGACGCTGAGGGATGGAGGTGAGGAAGGTGGAGGCTGTTGTGCTGTTCATTATGAAGGTGGTAAATAGCTGGTTACATTTCCGTATGCTCAATATATTTCAGTGCTGATTGTGATCAGGAGGTTATCTCTTTTATACAGTTTTTTTTTTTCCTGGTGATTCTTTTTGCACACTCTCCAGTGGATCAATGAACAATAGTGGGGAGAGAAATGTTTGCACTGAAAATGATTTTGCTAATGAAGACAATATAAATTTGTCTAAATGCTAACATAAGCATGCTCAACCATGTCTCCTGCAAAATTGCGTTCCCATACAACTAAATTCTCAATTAAAGGTCCCATATTATGCTCATTTTCAGGATCATACTTATATTTTGTGTTTCTACTAGAACATGTTTAAATGCTGTAATGTTAAAAAAAAACTTAATTTTCCTCATACTGTTGGCCTGAATATGCCTGTATTTACGCTCTGCCTTAAATACTCTGTTTTAGCGCATTTCGACGGAATTGCGACGAAATTGCAACAGAATTGCGTTGCTAGGCAATAGCTTGGGTCCATGTGTACTTCCTGTCAGCTGATGACATTCACATACACTGCAACCAGGAATAAACTGGGACACATTTAGAATGTTTACATTTAAATATGTGTAAAGGGTCTAAATATTGTATATTTGTGACATCACGAATGGACAGAAATCCTGACAGCTTGTTTCAAACGCAGAGTTTCTGAATACAGGCTGTGTGTATTTCCCTGTGGATTAAGCGTTTCGATACTTTCACAGTATTTATATAGAACTTAAGTCTGCTTTATCATAAAAAAATCATGATATCTCACTTTTTTATAATATGGGACCTTTAAGTTTTGAGGGAAACATATCCTCCCGGATTCCAATCACTCTTTTAAACATGTGGTTAACGTTTGGGAAATGAAACTAAACAAAAATGCAACAAAACTATTTGGTTAGAATCCAAGAATGAGTCGTAAAACCTGTAAATGATTGAGCACTTCTGGTTCCATCGTCTCAAAGTCAATGGGCTTAAGAGACTTTAACTTTTTGTTCTATGACATAAGATACATCTATAAATATCCCCCAGCCTTTACGTGTCTTCTAAAAGGCGGTTGCTAACAAGTGGCTAAATGAGACTTCTAAACGTCATCATACCATTACTATAGTCCGCCTTTATCTTAGTGGTGATGGCGTGAAGTCGTGCAGCCGTGGTGTAGTTCGTTTATAGCCTAACGTTGTCTTCTGACAATTGCTTTTACACTAGTAGTAAAGTCATAAAAGTGGCTTTCATTTGTGAAGATTATTTTACGGAACAAAACGTGTAAGTATCATAAACATTTGTTTGTTTTATAATCCAGAACCCAGTGGAAAGTTTTCATTGCGGGAACATCCTGAGAAATTCAATTCCACTTGGGTTCCGATCATAAAATACTTTGATCAATTGAAAACTCAATAGATTCATTGCCTTTTTATTATTCATTCATTTCGCCTCCTGGGCATTGCCGAGGTGCCCTTGAGCAATGCACCAAACCCCCCAGCTGCTCAGGGCGCCTGTCCATGCATGGGTAGCCCCCTCACTCTGACATCTCTCCATTAATGCATGTGTATACTGTAGGTCCTGTTTGTGCATGTATGTATGTATTTCAGGCCTGTGTGTGTAATGTGTTGCTTGTATTGAGTCAAAAATTGAATTTCCCCTTTGGGGATCAATAATGGTGTGTTTCTTCTAATATACTCAAAAACTACTTGGTCAGGTTTAGTAAAGGATGATGGTTTTGGCTTACAATAAGTACGCTAGTTACATAATTGAGACTATGATTATAAGCATATTTTTGTGATATGTCAAAAACAAACATAATCCGGGAAAAAATATGTTTCCCTCGAAACGTAATTGAAGTGAAGTTTAGCTGTATGGGAACGTCATTTTTAGGAGACCAGGCATGCTAATGTGCTCACAATGACAACGTCAATGGGATTGTTTAGCAGGCAATATTTACCATGTTCATAGTCTTAGTTTACCGTGTTAGCATGCTGACATTTGCTAAGCAGCACTAAACACTAACTACAGAGGCTGATGGGAATGTCATGAGTTTTGCAGGTTTTTGACTCCAATGATGGAGATGAAAAGTCAGAGGATCACCAAAGTTGTTACAATTCATCTTGAGGGGAACAGGAATGTCTCTCCAAAATATAATGGGGATACATAACAAACTCCCAAGGAATAAACTGGAACACATTTTCGGCAATCTTACAGGTTTTGTAAGAGACTTTATTTCTGCAAAGCTGTTTTTTACTTACACTGATGTGGAAATGACTGTCTCGCTGTATTTTTCTCTCTCTAATGACATATCTATCTTTTCTGTTTATTTCGAGGATGACAGGTTAAAACTCGTTGATGGGTCGATGTGTGTGTGTAACTGCTAGGTGTGGGAGTGGGGGGGTTGAACAGTGTGTGGACGGGGGTAGTTGGGAGGTGGTCAGAGGCTCCCACTCATTGATTTCTAGGGACTGTGGCCTGGCAGGCAGTTTCTCGCTGCTCCTGCAATAAAAGGTCTGTGCTGGAAAATAATCAATGTGCCGGGATTCTTGCCTACTTGTTAGTACATTCTTTTCCCTGCTCGAGGTTCATGGCCTTATTACACCCGACACATCTGGCAGCAAAGACAGCAATTGCCCCAGACACTGTACAATGGATTATAACAGCTTCAGCAATAATGTAGCTCTTGAGGAGAGAAATGTTGTTAGGTAAGCAGACTTCACCGCCTGCGCAGCAGCTGCTGCCAGAGCATCCTGAATGTGCACAGCAATAAAAAAAACATCAGTAGAAGAACTGATAGAGAATCTAAATGTTTTTTAGGAGTAAACAATATTTGAGGTGTTTTGTTTCATGTTTTACCTGCATACATTATATCATATCACAATCCAAGATCCAAGTAAAGCAACATTTTCAGGCAGTTGGTGTTAAAGTTCCTTGTTGAATGAATGTTGAAAATACAAACCCAACAACGAAATCTACATTCTTCATTCCATGCAAAACAGAAGTTATTATGAGACTTCAGCAGTCTGAGTTCACTGAATCAAATTGGTATCTTCAGTTAGTCTTTTAAGTATATACAAAATTGTGTTTCCTCTGTGTTTCTTTGCTGAGTTGTGGTTGAGTAATAGTAAAAAAAAGACTGAATTTCATACTAAAAAGGCTTTAACTTTGGAAGATATTGATTTGTCTACCTCAGGCTGCTAAGGCCTCACATTAACTTACTCCATCACTTACACTGGAAGCATGTGAGGAAGGGATCTCTTAATGGCAAATTGAACAGGAATGACTACAGCAAGCAAATCCCATATGGTCACCTGAATACCGACTTGAAAATTGAGAACCTCTCCTTTAAGGCCTCAGTATGCTTCAAACAAATAATGACAAAATATTCATTTTTTTGCCCTTATTCCGAAAAAGACGATATTTCTACTAAGCTGTTTATATGGCTATTCCACTATTTTCTAACACCTTCTTGAAAAAGTTGGCGTTGCGATATTTGCGCATATCCAAAAACCTATGTTGTTTAAAAGTAGGTGAGTTTCTTCTTCCGACCAGAAATGTGGGCTTTTATTTTTTGGGCCTGCATCTCTGCAAACTGTGCCGTAACAACCCAAATTTGAGACGCAGATTCTGAATGCGCTGTACACATGTCCAAAGAATGCTCCTAAAACCTGAATAATATCAGCATATCCCAAATGTCTTAAAGGTCCCATATCACACTCATTTTCAGGTTCATACTTGTATTTTGTGTTTCTACTAGAACATGTTTACATGCTTTAATGTTCAAAAACACTTTATTTTCCTCAAACTGTCTGCCTGAATATGCCTGTATTCAGCCTCTGTCTGACACGTTCCGTTTTAGTGCATTTCAACGGAATTGCAACGGAATTGCGTTGCCAGGTAACAGCTTGGGTCCATGTTTACTTCCTGTCAGCTGATGTTATTTACATACACTGCAACAGAATATAAACTGGGACACATTTAGGATGTTTATGTTTAAAACCATGTAATGGTCTAAATATTGTATATTTGTGACATCACAAATGGACAGAAATCCTAATGGCACAATTTCTGAATACGGGCTGTATGTATTTCTCAGTATATTGAGCGTTTTGATAGTTTAACAGTATTTATATGGCACTTAAATCTGTTTCATAATATAAAAGATCTGAAAATCTCACTTTTTACAATATGGGACCTTTAATCAGAAAATCTCCATTCAGAATAAGGCCTAATTCAGAATATCCAAACAGAATATGCTGTTTACATGACCTGTATCAAATTCAGAAAAAAGTCATATTTGGAATAATAGTGGAATATTAGTGTGCATGTAAACATTTTCAATATCCAAACACATCTAAGAGCAAAAGTGTTTTTATACTTGTTCTTCATGGTCACACTTGAAGGTTGGGCGAAAGGTCTACTGTCATACAGTAGCTTCCTCCTGACTGCATCTGACTTCCTCCCAGATGGCGGTGCCACCATTGAAGGAGGGGTTACAATGTTCCAGATGTTTCATACCATCTTGGCTTCTGAGTATCATGACATACCATGTACTCCAAAGCACAATCTTGTAGTCATAACGTGAATGTATTCACATATACTAGTTGTTGCTGTTTGAAGTTAATTGACTAAACCATAAAGAAAAGGCTTGTTTTCCTGTGAGTGTCTCTTGAATCTATCAGCCTATTGAGTCTGGCTCGACACAGACAGCAGTGATGGAGCAGATGCTGATGAATGAAAGCCCTGTCAAGTCCAGCGGTCTTCAGACAGTCTCTCCTTTCTTCTGGAGCCATTCTGCGCTTTCTGAGAGCCCTCCAGCCACACAGCCTCCTCCTCGTCATCTGTCGGTGGCAGACGTCAGGTCAGCTCAAAGAGGCAGCAGGTGGTCTGTAGTGACAGTCAACCTCTCCGCTTCTGACTGGATGAACTCTGGATCCGCTGGACTCGCCTCGACTCGGCTCCATAAAGTGAATCTGTGCATCGCAGTGTGCCCGTACCTGAACTGACACTGCGAGCCGACAGCTGTTGATCTAATTTGACAGTAGAAAGTCCCTTGTCTTCTGCTAACCCGGCAGACACGGTGCAAAGTTACTGGGAGCTACAGTTGAGAAAGTGCATTTGGTATTGTGTTTCCGTTCTCTCACAAGCTGTGTTTTTTTTTTAGTTCCCACAATTTAATCAAGCATGAAACCCATCCGGTCAAACTCAAGATTGATTTCCCTTTGAGTCATTCTCTGACAAAGAAAGAGAAAACAGCTCTAGCTGGTGCACTGAGGTACAGACTGAATACGTTATAGAAGTTAGACACATGACACGACAGCAATCAGCTGCATCAAAGCGGCCCTTTACACCCGGCATTAAAATGTGTCTCGTATCCAGATTGCATCTAGATATGATTTTACCTGATTACATTTACACCTGGTATTAATATGTGTCTCCGGTGTCCACATTCAGATCCGATTGAGATCTGATCGTTCTGTCTGAAAGGCCTGACAGGAAGCCTCCGGATGCTGCACAACGCAGGGCTTGCAGCCAGAGAGGCGGTGTGTAATGCGTGGACACATCAGCCTCAAAACGCCGCTGTTTAGGGAGGTGGTTTGGCCGATTGGATCACAATCCATCCTCAATATGTTTTGGATACATTTACACCTGTATTGTCAAGTGGTGAAGCATTATCCGATTGCAATCCACCCAAAACACATTTTATTGCAAGATGTAAAGGGGTCAAAGGTGTGCAAGAAAATCTCATCAGTACATTTTATCATCTGTTGGTCTCCACCTCAGGGAATATACATTGACTGAACAGGCATTTCTCAAGACATACTGGACTACTATGCAGGGTTTTTATATATATATCAGGCCACCCGGGCTGCTATGTGCAAAGTATGTCTTTCAAGGGTAACCATGTATAATAGTTGCTAGTGAAACATACAGCCAGATCAGTGTTGTTTTGTATCACTGTGCAGTATATGTAGTTACTATACCAGCAGTTATTATCCTGACAAATTCCATTCTGGTTAATTTGATTGACAATACAGGCCCCAAGAGTCTGTTACAAATGGCATGTTGTAGCCTATCGACCACTGGGAGCAACAAAAATATAACATGGTTTGTCTGCATTAGTAAATAGATCATGGATGATTTATGAGAACATGCATTACTCATCATGAGGAGTACTACTGGCCATTCTCTTTTTAAGGGCAATACTAAATTGCTGAAATACCCTTTTAATACAGCTCTGATAACAACATACATAACAACATACAGGTGAGTTATTAGAACAAACAGGGGGCCTTGTATCAAATAGGCCCTGTTTACACCTGGCATTAACATCTTATGTGATCCGATCACAAGTGGACAGTTCTAAGTGGACGTAGTCAGACTTAACCTCTGTAATCAAAGTAAACGCATTCATATTATTTTGCTAGAACTCCAAAACTGTTAACAATCTTCAAAAAAATCCTATTTATTAATATAACTGTTGGCATCACCAGATAAATAAGCCTGTAAGCTTACTAAACACAGCATAGTGTAGGCTGCAGGTGCAAAGTCTGGTAGGATGTACTAATTGAACAGCTGCTGGACTAGTGCTGCTGCCTGGTCGATGATATGGACTCACTGTCTATTTGGGACTCAATCATTGCCATTCTGTTGCTAGGGCAACCGCTTTGGTCCCTGTTTACTTCCGGTCAGCTGCTGCATTAACAAACATTACAACAGGAAATACAAAAGGACCCATTTAAAATTATTATGTTGGCAAATTTGAAAAGGTCTGTAGGCCTACATGGTTTCTATATACAGTACATACACTGTAGAAAGATTCAGTGTTTTGCAACTGAAGATTATCAGTGACTAAAAGCAGGAAGTAGCATATAAATGTGATGAAATGAGTCAGGCTGCTGTAGTGATGCAAGCATTGAGGAAACATTCCTGAAAACATGACTAACATGGGAAAAAAATATGAGGCTCTTCCTTCTGTTCAATGATATTTTTTAATTCAGTCACACTGGGTTAAAGGCCCAGAGGTTAACGCAGTGCGCAAGAACCTGCCCGCTGCTGTCAGGTCAGAACTCATCAAGTTGTTGCTTTCAGGTCTACAGGCTGGTCAAGACTCAAGTCGGAGAGAGGCGGTATACGAAAATAACACTTTTCACATCCAGTCATTTTAAAAGATAATGTTACAGACAGAAACTCTTTTTTTATTGTGATCAATAACTCGCATGCGTGTGTGTTCTATCAATACCAGGTGTTATTTATTACAAATGTGGAACGACTTTGATATAATTTGACTTTGAACGGACGTTGCACAACCCCATCAGTCGGGACGAACTACAACGAGTAACAACAAGTAACACACGGTATGAACTTGAATTATTTATATTCGTCTTGTTTTTATTAAACATGTCTGACAGTGTCTTTGTTAATATGTGATCACAAACATATTATGTCCTTTATCTTAATAAAAACAAATTCAATTTAATATTCAATTTCAATTTTCAAAACGGGGACAAAAGACAAATCTGTTCCTTTCCTTCTGACAATGACTTGCAGCTACACTGAAAAACTCTGACATGTCAAACTTCAGGAAGTGTTAAGGTACTAAATAATCTGTCAAATGATCATGACTATGACTCGTAAAACAATAAACACAACTTCTCATTCAAAAAATTACTGCTTGAGTGAATTTATCCAAAACTTTCCGGGTGAAACCCTGCAACAGTTTGACGTATCCACGTGATTTTTCACAGTTCTGGTACGTGTTGCGTGCTGTACACGCTGTATCGTATGGGCTCGGAGAAAAACCCCATGTTGCTTTCGTTCATTTTGTACGGGCTCTCCCCTCTGTCTAGTCCAGCTAGTCCAAGTCTCAAGGGATTCTTTTCCCCCAAAGTCTCACTCAAGTCAAGTCTCAAGTCTTCAGCTCTGCTCTATTCAGTCATAGCCTGCATCATATGACCAAAGGAGTAATTCCAGTACCATGACACATTCATACATTCTGAGAAGCCTGCTGATCATGCCAGATATTTTATGAGAGAAGATGTGTTAGTGTGAGCAGAGAGCAGGTCTAAGGATGGGCTCACATTACAATGTCAACACATCTGTGGTTTATGGCAGCCTGGTTGGTTGGTTTGGTATTTGCCACACCCAAAAAAATGTATTTGTTGTAGATTCTAAAGAAGAGCAGAGTCAGCAGACATCAAGTCAAGTTTTTTTAAATTATGTCTTTCACACCATATTTTGTCTTCTCATCAATTTGATGCATTTCCACTTAAGTATATACTCACTATAGTGACTTACGTACTGGGACTATTTCCTGACAGCTGGGAGCAGTAAATTCCTGTCTTGTTGTCTCAGTGAGTTGCCAGGCAACCAGGTGGATGAATAAACAGCTGCCTTAGTTTTTTGCATGTCTTGTAAACCTTATTATGGTAAACAAGGCTAGTCGTTCCAGCTCTATTAGTGGTATTTATCTTCCCATCTATATGTAGATATATTATATCTATTATTTAACCAGGTAAAAGTCTCATTGAGATTAAAATTAAAAACATTTTACAAACAATAAACACAAATAATATCAGCAGATAAATACAACAATCACACACTACAAATTAATGAGCACAATATCAAGTTCATATGCAATATAAAAACAGTTATAAGGCATAAAACAGGCCAATTGTAAAACTATTTCATTGAATAAATGTAAGAGCAATCACATTGACCAAGAGTGCTATTTTCTATGTCCTTTAAAATGGACTTAAATCCCCCCATAGTACTCTGACAGTTTCAGGTCCATCTGTTATTCCAGCATATTTAAAAGTTTTTTGGTTTTTTTGCCTAGTTCAGTTCTTATCTTGGGGACCAACATCTGTAGAATATTGTGAGAGCACAGGCCATATTGATTTAGTTTTTGTACACATATATGTATACAGATAAGAAGGAACCAGTCCAAGGAAGGATTTATATCTAAGCCTCTCAACCAATGCAAAACTCTGCAGACATACAGAGATGGCCATTTATCAGCAGCATACAGGGTACAGTGGTGTACCACATTTCCACAGCCAGTAGTAAAAAACGTAATAAAACGTAATGCATAACGTGTCCAGAAACCCTCACAGGTACTGCATTTAGCATAAAAAATATGCTCAAATCATAACATGACAAACTGCAGCCCAACAGGCAACAACAGCTGTCAGTGTGTCAGTGTGCTGACTTGACTATGACTTGCCCCAAACAGCATGTGTTTATCATAAAGTGGGCATGTCTGTAAAGGGGAGACTCGTGGGTACCCATAGAACCCATTTTTATTCACATATCTGGAGGTCAGAGGTCAAGGAACCCCTTTGAAAATGGCCATGAAAGTTTTTCCTCGCCAAAATTTAGCGCAAGTTTGGAACATTCTTTAACCTCCTTCTCAACAAGCTAGTATGACATGGTTGGTACCACTGGATTCATTAGGTTTTCTAGTTTCATATGATGCCAGTGTCTTTACTCTCTAGCTTTAAATCTGAGCCCGCTACAACCAAAAAATCGCAAGTTGCGTTTACGCATTATTATCACGTTAACTTTGATAGCCCTAAAACAAACATAATATCATGTTAATCACCTTGTCATATTGATTATTGCCAATGCAATACAAGCTGGATTTAGAGCCGTGAGGCCGTCGGCACAGGTTTCTGATGTTGGCTACGTTATAATTTGCCAGAACGTGTCATAATGACGAACGTCGGTTCAACCGGTTGGCATAACATCAAACTGACGTAAGCTCGTACACAAGACCGGACCTGCAAAACCGGAAATTGACCCAAAACTCTAACGCACACAATGCAATAAAGAGCTAGTACTAAAAGGGCTGCTGCTTTTAACTCTGCCACGTTCAAGTTGAGAGTGAATTCTTTGAATTTCCTTCCCATTGAGTGTTCTCCTCACAAATGCATGGAATGAGAGTAATGTCAGCTGCCTGTGGATATGACGCTGCTGTGTGTGGTGGAAGGCAGTTAGTCCACTCCCTGGGAGGAGAGAAAGTGGACTGTTGGATGTGACCTCCTTTCTCAGCATTACTGTTGTTTCTTAAGAGCACGGAAAGCCTCGGCTTTATATTACACTGTTTTTAGATTAAGTCGGCGGAGTGAGGAGTATGTGCGAGAGTGTGACTGTGTGTGCCAGAATCCATCATACAGTTGTAAAGTGGCTATGAAGCTTGCCACTGCTATGGACCTCAGTTTAATCACTTCCCCTCATTGTCTGTCCCCGGCTCCAGGAAGGAGTGGATGGAGAAAGATTGCATTTCCTTTCAACAAACTGTCACCTTGTGGGTTTCTGTTGAGCAGAAGAAGTGCTTTCAGAAAGCTAATGGGCAGCTGCTGGTGTCTTCTTTTTTTTGTTTTTTTTGTCGTAGAGTGAATGGTTGTAGTTGCGGAGGTGGTGGTGGTAGATGGAGGGATGGTTGGAGGGAGATTTGTAACGTGAGGAGAGGTGCATCCCCAGGGTGTTAAGTTTAGAAAGAGGACAAGAGCTGGGAGAGGCGGAGCGTAAAAAAAACACAGAGGGCGAGATGTAAGCAGAGATAGCGCAACTAAGGAAGAGCGAGTGGGGAAATTATCTGAGTTTTAACGACAGCGAGAACAAAAAGAAGAGCTGCTCAGCAAGACTAGACTGTGAAGGTTGGGCCTAAGTCAATGATTACTGCTTTGACTTTGGTAAACACTTCTCTCTCTGACTCTCTCACACACACACACACACATAAAACATAAACACATGCAGGGACACATTCACGTCACGCTCGCTCATGCACGCCTTGCATGAGGCAACACGCGACCTATATATTACATTGATATTCTGACCCAAAACTGATCAAAGTCAATGTATTGAAACTCTAAGACAGCATTGTGACCAGGTTCAACACGTTTAGAACAATTTTATTCAACATATTTAACATCAAATATTGGTACAAATGATCAGCTGCTGTCAACTCCAACACAAAAGAACCCATCGGCCGAGCCCTAAACAACACACAGTATGTCACCCTGTTGTCTGCACGTCCATAGAGTAATGCTACACTCACTATAGCACGTGTGCACCCAGTCCATGAATCATTAACCATCTGCTGGTTGGAACAAGGGAGGGAGGGAGGGAGGAGGATGACAGAGAGAAAGAGAGAGAGAGAGAGAGAGAGCATAGAACAAAGTCTGCTTTTTTATGGCTTCTCTAAGACCCAAAACAAAGGATCTGTTTAGTTGCCTGAAGCATGATGGGAAGATTGGGATGAGAAAGGGGGGGCGGGGGTTAACGCAGGCAGGAACAGAGAAGCCCAGTAATCACTTCTGGTGGTTAGGAGAGGCTGTTCATGACATTGATATTTATTATTCATTGTCTTTTTACTGTAACTGGTGTCATTTTTATACAGTATATTGTTAATCATAATACACAATTGGTGGTGTGAATTACACAACACAGACTGAAATATCTCAACAACTACTGCAAGGATTGCTTTGACATTTTGTACAGCTGTGTGGTCTCCAGTAGGGATGTCACAGCAACCGATACTCTGGTACCAAGTCGATGCCAAAATTCCTCGTTTTTCTACAGTACCGCAGTACACAATAGAAAATGTGTTCAGGACGCAGTAAACTCACTGTCAACATGTCAAGGGGACGCACCCTATTTTGTCCCTGATAATGCTACATTGTGAATTACAAATCTGTGTTGAAATCAACAGGATGAGAGCTAGTTAACGTTAGCTGTTAGCAGCTAGTGGGCGACACAGCCCTGCACGGAGCTAACCGCTAATTATAACGTACATTAGGATGCGTTCAGGCTCTATTCAGTAAAAATGAGTATCAGGAGTAGGTAAATTCTAACGTTATCGTAATTTGTTCAAATGTAATCTTGTAAAATGTAGTTTTTAGCGATATAAAACAGATAATAGAGAGCGAATTATGACCTGTGTAACTTCCTAACAAAAACCAGTATGCAAACGGGAATAAAGGAGTGTTGAATGTTGAAGTACATGGGATTTATTGTTTTACTTTTGTTTTTTACTGTGGTATCAAATTGGTATAAGAAATCGTGGAATTTCACTGGTGTTGGTATAGACGACTTTTCATCCAGCTCCAAGGCAAGGCAAGGTAAGGCAGCTTTATTTGTATAGCACATTTCAGCAACAGGGCAATTCAAAGTGCTTTACATAAACATTCAAGAACATTGCGACAAAGTGCAAAAGAACATTAAGACATAATTAAAACAGTCATAAAAACAACCAGAAGTTCACACTTGTTCTGTTTTCCTGTGAAATATCTCAACATCTACAATATGGATTAACACAAACATTCCTGGTTCCCAGAGGATGAATCCTATTGACTTTGGAGATCCCTTGACTTTTCATCTAGTCTAGTCACAATTTAATTTTGTCCAGTACTCTGGGTTAAGACCAAATAGTTGTAAAACTAACGACGTTCCCGTCAGCCTTTGTGTTTAGTGCTAATTAGCAGATTTGATCAGTGACCAGTTTTTGGCAGTAACTCATTGCTTAGTGCAGTAATGTGCACTTAGCTACTGTAATGTGATTACTTTTTTCAGTAACAAGCAGTGTAGGGGAAAACAATTTAAAATTCAGCAAAGTTACATTACAGTTACTAATCAAAGTAATGCTCTGTTACTTCAACAATTTGAGGGGTCTGTTTGTTAAGATATACTTTATTACCAATTGTACTTTATTAGTTGTTGTCTTAGCAGGAGTTAGGTGGAGGTTTAGAGACGGTTTGGAGATGGTTAGCCTCAACCAAAAAAGGAGAAATGTGACTTGCGGTAACTCCAAAGTTGTCTATTATACTTGCTGTGTGTTTTAAGCTGGCTTGCTAACGTTAAGCTAACTGTTGATAATCAGAAAAAAATCTTCAAACTGTAGTCTTGCTGATTATTAAACTACGATGTCTCATTTTTCTGATTCTACATGTGTTAATAGAGGATGCGGTGTATGGGTTTGTATGACTTAGAATGTATAAAGGTCCCATATTATAAAAAAGTGATCATGTTCATGTTTTTTATTATAAAGCAGGCTTAAGTTCTATATAAATACTGTGAAAGTATCGAAATGCTTAATCCACACGGAAATACACACAGCCCGTTTTCAGAAACTCTGCATTTGAAACAAGCTGTCAGGATTTCTGTCCATTTGTGATGTCATAAATATACAATATTTAGACCCTTTATACAGATTTAAACGTAAACATTCTAAATGTGTCCCAGTTTATTCCTGGTTGCGGTGTATGTGAATGACATCAACTGACAGGAAGAACACATGGACCCAAGCTGTTTCCTAGCAACGCAATTCTGTTGCAATTTCATCGCAATTCCGTCGAAATGCATTAAAACAGAGCGTTTCAGACAGAGGGTAAATACAGGCATATTCAGGCCGACAGTATGAGGAAAATAAAGTTTTTTTTTAACATTACAGCATGTAAACATGTTCTAGTAGAAACACAAAATACAAGTATGAACCTGAAAATTAGCATGATATGGGACCTTTAAAGGCACCCATTACAGAGAGTAAAGTAATGTAAATAATTTATTTGGCTGTTGAGTGAATTAGTATTTTGATTACAATTTCAAAGTTTCCCAACACTGCCAACAACCTATTTAGTTTTAAGCATAATGAGCCCTGAAGTTAAGTCTACTGCTGGTTCAAACTGATTTGATTTCAGTACCAAACCTGGTCCACATACCACTGAGTGGAAGGTTAACAGCTATCTGCAACAGAGCTGTTGCATCATTTATGTGTTTCTGTTTCACAGTCTTTCAGGAAGCTTTTAAACCAGGAAGTAACATACTGTAAATAAAGTATATCATAGCTGAGCTGACAATGGTGCTTTCAACATCAAGTGAGGGGCGCTTCAGAGCACAAAGCTACTGATTCAGTCAGTGACAGTGATGGCTCAGTACACTCAGGAGCCATTCATATACTGAACACCTCTAATTGCAGCGTCGTGGTTTGGTTGAATGTGTGTGATTGTGCAGCCAGAACATCTCAGGGAGTCTCACAAAGGTAAAAAAAGCACTGCAACCTAAATTAGTAGGTACAAATATGTGTCATCGAGTGTTGACTCAGCCGGGATGTGAGAGAGGGAGATGAATGACAGCCATGTTAAATGCTATAATTCATACGTACTGTATTACTCTTTATTGTGACATTTTTCTTAAAGCAGTGGAAAACATCATTCAGCTCTGCCAAACAGCACTGGCATGTTCCCCTTTAAATGAATGCATGGCAGTAAAAATATGTTATTGATTTCTTAATGGGTCCTCATGACAGTTATTACAAAGTGAAATGAAAAAGCAGCGGTCACACCACATAAATCAGTGATAATGTGTGGTTGGCATTTACACACCTCTCTGACAGTGTCAACAAAAGCTGAAAGCAATTATAGTCAAGGAGCGGATTATTACAGCGCTGTTGTATTGGATAGTATTACATTATACAAGTGTATCTATAAACATTATGTTATTATTGGATAGGATTCAATGAATGATATCTCGTGTTAACTTGCCTCCTCTCGGCTCAAGTCCGAGAGGGGGCATTTGGATCGCAGAGGAAAAGTTTCAGCACAGGTCAGGGGACCATTTCTCCATCTCAGAGCCCGGCCACACCACTACCAGCCTTTACAACAAACAAAGTAAGTCTGCAGACCTTTTGCCTAAAGTTAAACTTTGGTGAACTTTGACATACAACCAATTGCTGACTTTAGAGGAAACAGAGACTAGAGAGTTAAAAATGAAAGATGTTATCATATTAGCTGTGTCACACCATCCAATTTGATAAAAAAAACCTGCTCTGCTGATTGCATTGCTTCAGCGGGCTCACTGAACCCCCTAGAAATGCATCTATATTTTTTTTAGAATAACGTACAACTAATAATTTATGATGAAAAATATTGACCTTGTTGTGTCTTCATATTGACAGAATAAGAAACCAACAAAATAAGAATATAGATTTGTGGTATTTTTATTCGCATTTTGTTTGGAGGGTGTAATATGTAGGCTACATGTATCCCAATACATTAGACCTCTCTGCATTGTACACATTACATTACATTAAATATTAAAGGTGAACTTCCAACCTTAAAGTTCAAACTGCGTCTACGACGCTGTGGTATAAACTGCTCCACAAAAGAGACACAGCATGGCAGGTCGTGACACAGTGGGGAAAATTAGGGGTGGGCAATAACGCAAAACTTTTTAAAACACAAATGTATTTTTTATTATTGTAAATAAGTGTTTGCAATAAACAAAGTGCAAACATTTATTTGTGAGAATAATGAATGTTTTAAACCTTTTCTAGTACAAATAACTACTCTCAATCATCATTCACAGCTGTGAAATAGCTCCAAACATGCTCCTCTTTGTGTGTTGTTTGAATGCGCACAACATCACAACAGCAGTGAGACGCAAACAGTACAACAGAACATTGTTTGCACAGACAGTTCAACTCTTTGATGAAATATAAATAGGTATAGAAGAGAGAAACAGATCCCTTTTTTGTATAGATCCTATTGGCGCTAGTATTGATCTTCAAAACAAGACATATCTGTATAGTTTCAATATTTTCTGATCAATTTGCCCACCTCCTAATAAAAACATGTTCCCTTAAATTAACTGTGTTAAACTGTCCAGTTAGTGAATGAGCGTACGTCTCCACCTATTTTTGATAAGGTTGAATAAAGTTTGTGGTGCCACTATCTGGTCCCCCGGGTGCTTTACAGCAGCCCACTGCTCCTAAACGCTTGGGATGGGTTAAATGCAGATGTCAAATCAATAAATACATTTACAAAAAATAAACTTTCTCTTCTCAGATGGTGGTGCTTGATGAAAATTTATTGGATCACCAAAGTCATTACAGTTCATCCTGAGGGTGCATGAATATGTGCACCAAAGTAGTGGACCAACCAATAGACCATCCCTCGAGCCATGCAGCAGTGTCCCTGTCTGTGACTGCTATCATCTGTAGCTTTGATACAGTGGAGATATGGAAAAGGTTAGTGAGTGGACCTTGGGAGTTGGGGGAAAAAGTTTATTTTACTTAGCCTTTGCTGCATTATTTATAGTAGAGTGACCAGAAGTCCCGAATCCTGTCCTGTTTGTCCCAAAAATTAGACTAAATCCTAGTTTTGATTAGTTATAGCCAAATAAAACATTATTATCATTAAATTATTTTGGTGTTGCCTACAGACGGGCAGTCCTATGTCAGTAGCCTAAATGAATTATGGCTGTTGTAGTTTTTTGTTTTTTTTAGCTGTGTACAGCAATGCCACGAACTGATAACCATCTATGCATAGCGACAACGCATAGCTATGGCGTTGTTTGATTTAAAACATTTAAAGCCATTAAGCCATTCATCGCTGACATGGAGCATGTCCCGGGATCTGGTGAACATCCAGCCAAAAAACTAAAAAGTTACTGCAGGTACCCGGAGGAGTGAGGAGGGGAATACCATTGCATCATTGCTTCCTTACAAGATCCAAACAATATCACTCACATATCTTCAGGTCAGAGGTCAGAGGTCAAGGGACCCCTGTGAAAATGGCCATGCCAGTTTTTCCTCGCTAAAATTTTGCTTAACTTTGGAGCGTTATTTAGCCTCCTTTGCGACGAGCAAAAATATGAGATGATTGGTACCTATGGTGCTGCCTTACAAGATCCAAACAAAGAAGAACAAAGAATACTACTATTAGGGCTGCAACTAAGGATTATTTTCATTATCAATTAATCTGCGAAAATCTTGCAATTTTTAGGTTTTGCGATTCTTGTTAACTTTTTTACTCTAGACCATGGGAAAACGTTGAATCATACAATTCTAGGGACTTTTACTTTGAAAAATATCTAAATTAATACATTAAAATGTTTGACTTTCAGCATGTTTGTTGTCAGAGATGTCCCGAAGTCAAATATATCAGTCATTGTCAGGAATTATTTATTAAATTTTTTCCAGCAATCCAAAAATTAAAGAATAAAGACATTTTTCACAAATTAGTGGTATTTTTTTGTTTTTAATGTATAAGGAGTTCCCTTTGTAAACGTAGTCACAATGGTATACTCCCGCTATCTTCTCCAAGGCCGTCTCTAGTTCTCCTCGTCTGCTCCGTCGTCTTTATAAATCCATAGCCAGCTCCATCGGGGCTATTTGAATGCATTTAACATAAATGTCAGTATCTGGGTGCTCTACAGTTGTAGCGTCGGCTGATTTGACCACGGAGATGAGAGCGATGACTGGCCTCGACCGTACGTTACCACAATGCGATAACGTTTCCTGTCCGTGACAGAGTTAGCATGCAGCTTTAGCCACGATGTCTACCTCTGCTTTTCCTGCAATGTGTGAAACCCAAAGTGTTTCCATACTTTACTGGATGTGTAGTGTTTACCACATTGGATATAAACATTTCAACATAGGTGAATCGATTTTTTTCCCTCTAATTACCACATTGCATCACAAAATACAAAAAGAGCTGCTGCAAATTCATACTTTTGGCAGCAACGATCACAAAAAGCACTCTTGGTGGGCCTGTTTTGTGAGCTACATTGTGTCATTGTGCATAAGATAATGCCCTCAAAGTGCATGTGTGTGGCAGCAAACAGCAGTGTGTTGCAATAATGGCAGGGGGCAAGAATGGAACATAGCTGCAAGCTGTCATTCTCTCTCTGACTTAAAGAGGCAGTGCCCTAACTCACACACCCAGTTACACACCAGCTATTATACCCAACCAGCCAGTCTGGAGGAAATGAAGCATCATTGTCATACACACACACACACACACACACACACACACACACACATCACAGCCTCAAGTGCTCTCTTTTGTTGAGTAAGGCAACAAAAGACAGTGGGACAATGAGAGGAGGAGGTGGCTGCCTCTGAGGGAGGCAATGAATGAAAGAAGTAGAGATGGAGGGAGGAAAAAGAGAACAGAGGTGGTGTTGTTGTGATGGAAAGGTGAAGGCAGGCAGGCAAATGGAGGACTGGATGAGCAAGTGCTGATTTGTATGGCATTTAACCACTGGCCACATGTCCGTGTTATTGTGTAGGTGGTGGTGTAGGGAATATTAGTGTGCAGCACAAGAATGGGATATGCATTAGGTCACTTGCATGCAAGCAGCAGAAGGCTTTTTTTTATTTTTTATCTAGGAATGGGGGCTTTTGCATAAGCAGTATTTGTAAAACGCCCGGGACACGATCACCGTCTCATTTCTTGCCTTTATCGCAGCCCAAGGTCATTAACGTGTCCTTGTTCAGACCAAACCCTGTGATTTGTCCTTCACTTTTAAATCCCAGCCTCTCCTCCGCTCAGATCGCCTCAACATTCACATCACACTTACACCTTCTACCCGCCGTGCACTCACAACCGTGCATGTCCGTACACAGACACGCATCCAGATACAGCTCCCCCACCCACACACCCTCCAGAGCCGAGCAGAGGAGGGCTGCGGATGCCTGATACCTCGCCGTGCTCTGTCAGAGACCCAGTGGCAGGAAAGTGGCCGAATGCATGTGCAAGGATGGGGGTGGGATTAGAGCTATTTAAAGCCGTACGCGTCTGTCTCTCCAGGCTCAAGCACCAGATACGTTCTCCCCCCCCTCCTTCTCTCTTTTTTCCTTTTTCCACAGAAAGCATCGCATGCACCACTGTGGCTCGGTAAAGCAGGCATGCAGGCCTCTGTCCCTGGGCTCAATCCACTTATGTAACATCGTCATTGGTGGAGAAGGAGCACCATCTGGGCCTGGGGCTACTGTACTCACTGTCCTCGGTGTGTGTGCATGTGTGTACATGCCTTTGTGGGCTTGTGTAACAGAGAGGGAAAGGGTATTACTGCTTATCATCTTTTTAACATTAATGAATTAACATAACATGAATTGTTATGTTTAAAGAAGATTAATATAAAAGACCATCGCGGTGAATAGTGTTTCAAACTCAAGGCCACATTTGCCATAAAACTGTGGGTTCCCCAGTTGTTTTTGCATAAACTCTAGGTGATAATAGACGTGTTAGAATTGATTTCTCTATCTACCTTTTTATCAGCCTTCAGGCATCTCATTCGTATTCCCAATATAGCACCTAATGTTGTTGCTACCGGGGGAGCCAGGTCATCTGGGGGAGATAAGTGATCAAGTGTGGGGAGCCTCAGGGCTCCATCCTTGGCCCATATTTCTTTTCTATTTCTTTACATGTTTCTCCAAGGACATGCCATTCTTAGACACTGTCCCAGGCTTTATTCTTATGCTGATGATACACCACTGTGTCTTGCCATTGATTCTGACAAGATTGCCAGTCTAGACATACTGCACAAATGTTTCTGACTTTCAAAACTGGGTGTTTTGAATACGTTTGTGCAGGTAGGATGAAGTAGCACAATTACTAGTACCACTATGCGCGCAGCTTGTTTTTGCTGTGTCCTCATTTAGTTGCTTAGTGTTGGAATTGTGTTTCGTTTAGGTAGAGATGGTTATCATGAGCTTGTAGCTGAGCTTCCTCCCGTTGTGTGGGTATGCAGGATGAATATGTTGCTACGTGTTTACATATTCATTTGTTGTGATGTGCGCAACTACCCCTGGTACCGGGGGCACACAAGAGTCATAATTACTATGGATGCTAAAGGGCTTTGTCACTTGAACATAAACAGATGTCAGTTTGGGGCATTTGCCGTGATGACTGATACTTAGGGGTGTCACGATTCTGCCATTGTTAGACTGTGTTTTCTTTGGTTGCTGCAGTCTCTAAATCATCTGCAGCCTACAAGCTGTAGTTTTTTTGTCAACAATGCGTTCAGTGTTTACATAACTCAGGGGGAAGGTAAAATGTCGCCACACCGGTGACTTCAGGGAAGCAGGAGGATTTTCCAGTTCTGTTGTTTCTACGTCATCTCCGACTTCAGCAGTGGTCATGGTGTCTCTAAGTGCAGCTGCAGGCTACCGGTGAGATACACTGTGTTGTCTTTGAAGTGCTGTTGTTGTTGTTGTTGTTGTTGTTGTTGTTGTTGTTTTTCTTTCGGATGAACGCAAGTAGGCGAGGGCGGGGAGAAAATATAATTCTAATTTTGATTTTGATGATCGAAATCAAAAGCTAATATCGAATTTATTTCCGATTTAAAAATCATAATTTTTTTTATTATTGGGAGGACGGTCTCTTATGACTGTGGGTTGTGCTAACTTTGTGCTTGCCACCTCTATTGCAGATATTTGAGAAACACAGTAAATCTGGGAAAGGAGCAGCTGGTAAAACTTCCCAACTAACCAAGAAACTAGAATCAACTAGAGTCAAATTCCCTCAATCTTGATCTTCTTGAGGCATTGGTCTTCTCACTCAACCATGAACACTTTCGAACGTCAGAGCTTGACACCAGCACAGTAATGACGCACACACACACACACACACACACACATAGCCTGAATATTTTCTTTCGTTCACAAAACATTAACACAAATATTGTACCTTGACCTCCACAGACAGATCAAGAAACAATTCTCACTGACATTCTTCAGATCTAGTGTTGAGGTGAATGAAGGCCACTCACCAGCTTAGCTCTGCTCTTTTTCCTTTTCTCTCAAATGGGCATTAAGAATGATTGATTGATGTCAAAATGTTACACATAGCACTATTATAGTGTAATTGTCTTTGATATGCGTATAGTAAAAGCTTGTGTTACTGTATGGAGGTGGAGCAGCTATAAGAATTAAAAGTTGTCTGGCAGGCTGACGTGTTGACCTGTATTGAAGTTAACAAAGAGGAGTAGACATACATCTAGTGAATTGAGACGTCTGTTCTCTTCTGTTGGGTCTCAGTCAAACCACAAACCAATGAATGGTAGCAAACTGCCGTTCTCCGCCATTAATCTCTTTTCTCTGAACATCTTATTGGAGCTGATAAAAGTTCTCCTTAAGGAGAGGGGAAACTTTTTCCATATCCTTCAATATGACTTAACTTGAATTATTGTGGCCAGTTTTTTCATGTTCTGAGCGTCT
Organism: Sebastiscus tertius; assembly: GCA_916701665.1. Classification (NCBI taxonomy): domain Eukaryota; kingdom Metazoa; phylum Chordata; class Actinopteri; order Perciformes; family Sebastidae; genus Sebastiscus; species Sebastiscus tertius. Next base: position 275,426 of record CAKAOH010041604.1, read on the forward strand.
CGGCTCCATACTTTGTGATGTTGGGAAGGTTTAAGGGCAGTGGACCATGTCTTGCTGGGTTGCCACTGGGCTGCAGCGAGAATCCCAGCGACAACAGAAAAATCATCTTGTTAAAGCCATTGCTACCCAAAATGGGTTTAAAAAAGTATTTTTGCTTAAAACCACATAGACCTCGAGGTTGTTTTTTTGCCCTAGCAGAGCAGTTTTCCACTGGTAGCTTAGTCATAGTGCTATAGCTTGTATTTATTTTAAGAATAAAGGCTATGTTTCACTAGCGTTTTGATTATATAATACAAAGAACATTGCAGTCCCCTTCCAAACAGTGTCGGGGTTAGCAGATTGTGGTTCAACCTGCTCAGATGCTGAAACAAGTGTATGAATGGACAATAATATTCAAAGAAAAGGTGATTGCTTGCCACTGGATTAGCAGCTTTAGAACATTGGGATTTTTTTCAACATAAATTCAAATTGTCAAGCAGCTGAAATTGTTACTCAAAGTTAGGGCTGCACGGTTTTGAAAAAATATCTGATTGCGATTATTTGACTGATATTGTAATTGAGATAGTAGAGGGAAGATCATTTTTTACATCATTATTCTCATTTTCATTGAAAAACATATTAAAATGATTATAGTTTGATTTTCGCTGGGATTTGTATCAAACAAAATTTAGAATTTTGCAGTCGGCCATATTTCGATTTCGATAAAGTTTTTATTAATTGTGCAGCCCTACTCGAAGTATGTTCAGACAGACATTAAGTGGACCTCTGCCATCAGGTCATTTGGCCACTGGTCACATAACCCAAAACAGACTGTAACAGATGCAAACATTACCTGTGGCTAGCTAGCAATGTAGTTAGCTAGCAGCTGTTTGTGTGTTGATTTTGTATGCATTTGCGTTACGTCTAAATTTTGCTTTGTGCTCTGTCTGCACACATGTTTAAGGTCAACATTAGCTGTACATCTACAACTAGAGATACGTCACTAGAGATACAATAAAACAGCTGAAATACCAATCACTGGCAACGAGTGACGATGAAATTGGTGCAGCTCTACAGGTTGTTCTAATTTGACTTATAGAAATAATGCTTAAAGGAACAGTGTGTAACATTTCGGCGGTCTATCAGCAGAAATCTAATAAAATATTCATAACTATGTTTTCATTAGTGTATAATCACCTGAAACTAAGAATTGTATTTTTGTTACCTTAGAATGAGCTCTTCTTACCTACATACGGAGAAGCTCCTCTTCACGGAGTCCGTCATGTTGCTCCGCCATGTTTCTACAGTAGCCCAGAACATACAAACCAAACACTGGCTCTGGAGAGAGCCTTTTTGTGTTTTTGTTACCTGAAGGCCACCGAAGTTCTCTGACACGCTTGTGAAACTGCGGTAACGTGAGCCGCAGAGCGCAAAACCGTGGTACCACCAGCCGCCATCTGACTTCAGTTGCTTCTAAAGTAGCATTATTATGGTGAGGATGGCCTCTGAGCAAGGCAAACGTTGTCATCACGGTTTTGCACTCGGCGGTTCACGTTTCTGCAGTCTTGGAAAGGGAGGAGTGAGCTGGTGGGTGGGGGGACTAAGTTGGTTGCAATCTGCACCTGCACTGCCAGATGCTTCCAAATCTTACACATTGTACCTTTAAATAAGCATACCTCTACCACAGGTTCTGTGTTGATGGAAAATGACATGGGCAGAAACGATTTGTCACTCACTATAGGTCGGTTAGGGAAACCATCCCCACTAACAAAAATCGGCTAACATTGGTAACACAACCTTGATATCAGGCTTAATGAATGAAGTGAAAGAAAATGGCATATTAGTCGTGTTATCAGCCTGGAATTCTCCAACCCAAGACCGACGCTGATAAATGTGGGATAAATAAGCAAAATTTCAGTCTCGTAGAGAATAACATGTGCATTTTAAATAGAAAAGTTGGTCCCATGTACCACTTCACCTATGAATTTTCTCAAGGCGTGCTCCATTAAGGCACTCATCCATCCATTACGTTCCTCCTCTGCGTCTTTGATTTGATTAATCGTTGCATTGTGTACATTCATTCCCTTGTCCCGCCAGCCGTCACTTGAGTTCGCCGCCTCAGTATCACCTGATGGAGTCATCTGTCCACCCAGCTGCTATTCTTTCTCAGCCAGCCACAGTGTGCTGACTGTAAAGGGCAGATATAAGTCACCGTCAGCCAGATTGTGTTTTATTTCTTGCCTTCATTTTCCATCCTTTATTCTCTCCTGCTGCATGTTCCTGCCTTTTGACTATCGCCTGCCTGCTTCAGCCCCCCGGATTTGTTTGCCTGGTCTGACTCCCCCCTGTTGTCGACTGTTGCTGCCTTCTGACCTAGTTTTATGCTGTTTTTTACCACAGCTGTTCTGCCTCCTGAGTCTGCTTTGCACATGCAGTACTAGATCTGTGATACAGTGTTACACCTGCAGTTTTTCACACAAGTGTCATGATTCCTCTCTCAAATGCAAATCCATTTAGACGGCATCAAACAGCAGGAGACGGTACTCATCAGTTAATTTTATCATCCAACTCAGATACACCTTTTTTTTGGGATAATAAACCTCATCACTGTATAATCAGACTAATTCTTCTATATGTGTATGTATTGCGTTTAGAGTTGTGTGGACTATCTTAAGATATTTTGGCAGCTGATTGGCTATAGATCGCAGAGTAGCAAAGTGGGAGGAATTATTTGGGGCCTACAGGTTGTTTGTGGATGTAAAAGTAAATTTAGTAAATTAAAAAAAAAAATAACTAAAACTTAAATAAGAAAGACAAAGTCAAAATAATTAAAACTGGTGGCCATTACATAAACTAGGGCTGGGACGATACACCTATCTCCCGATTCGATACAATCACAATACTTTCGATATGTATCGTGATTTTTACGTATTGCAATTCTACAAGTATTGCGATTCAATATTACAATTTATTGTGATTTTTGTTGTTTAACTTTTTTACACTAGACCATGGGAAAACATTGAATCATCCACTTCTAGGGACTTTTACTTTGGAAAATATCTAAATTAATACATTAAAATGTTTGATTTTCAGAATTTATGTAGTAAGAGATGTCTTGAAGTCAAATATATCAGTCATTGTCAGGAATTATTTATTACATTTTTTCCAGCAACCCAAAAATCAAAGAATAAAGACATTTCCCTCAAAAGTACTAGTGGTACTTTTTAATTTAAAATGTCATGTTTTATATATCTGGTGAATAAAATCAATCAATCTTATTTACATGTATGTATTTTTGTAGATACAGTTTAATATGTTAACACCTTATTTTGAAAACCGGACTCAGTCACACGTGTATACTTCCTCTAACTTCGCTAAGTCCATCTCTAGCTCTCCCGTCAGCTCTGTTCTCTTTATGCATCCATGGTCAGCTCCATCGGGGCCGTTTGGGACTTTTACTTTGAAAAATATCTAAATTAATACATTAAAATATTTGACTTTCAGCATGTTTGTTGTCAGAGATGTCCCGAAGTCAAATATATCAGTCATTGTCAGGAATTATTTATTACATTTTTTCCAGCAATCCAAAAATTAAAGAATAAAGACATTTTTCACAAATTAGTGGTATTTTTTTGTTTTTAATGTATAAGGAGTTCCCTTTGTAAACCAGACGCAGTCACATGTGTATACTCCCGGTATCTTCTCCAAGGCCGTCTCTAGCTCTCCTCGTCAGCTCCGTCGTCTTTATAAATCCATAGTCAGCTCTATCGGGGCCATTTGAATGCATTTAACATAAATGTCAGTATCTGGGTGCTCTACAGTTGTAGCTTTGGCTGATTTGACCACGGAGATGAGAGTGACGGCCGGCCGAACCACACATTACCGCAATACGATAACGTTTCCTGTCCGTGACAGAGTTAACATGCAGCTTTAGCCGTGATGTCTAGCTCTGCTTTTCCTGCCAATGTGTGAAACCCAAAGTGTTTCCTTACTTTACTGTGTCCACTATAAATAAAATATGAAATAAAAAAACTTAAATAAGAACAACAAAGTCAAAATAATTAAAACTGGTAGCCATTGCATAAACGTCTAGTATTGTGAAGTTATCCAGGAGGCTTGTTCTCCTCCCGCTTCACAGCACTGTTGTAATGAGCTGATAATCAATTGGGTCCATGCACTGGGGACCCGTACAGGATCTGCATGAGCTGATTCAGTCTTTGCTGAGCATTTACTGCGCGGGTCAAGCTGGTCATCTTTTCTCCAATTTGCAAAATCTCCCCCTCCTGAGTTCTTCTCTGTCCGTGTTATTTCATGCCTCAGCAACTAAATGGCACACAGTTGATCTGCTGCAGGTTACAAAAAAAACTCTGTAAGTGGTTCCAGTTCAAATGTGACCTGCTGCATTTTAGCAGAGGAAAAAAAAAAGGCCAGCAGAGAAGAGTGTGTGAGTGCTGTGTTGAGCCCTGCAGCCTCTTCACTCCCCTCTCTATGTTCCCTCCTGTGCAGAAGGGCCAGCAGTAATGACCTCCCTCCGCTCTGCAGAGCACCTTCAGCCTGGCCGTGGGCTGAGGCAATCTGTCGCTTGTTTGTGCCGGTGACATCTGCTCCCATGGGGACCCGGGATTATTTCTCCTCTCTTTTTTTTCCTGAGCTCCTGAATGTGAACCTGTGCGTTTGTGGATTTTATTGCATGCGGGGGTGTGATGAGTGAAAGAGACAGTGGGGAAGAGCACTTGCATGCACACAAATTGTGGTTGTGAAGTGAAAATTACAGTTTGGCCCTGGATGCGTTTGTAAAGGCAAATACTGATAATGTCACACTCATTTGAAGGGTGAATATATGAATAGCATGTAAACAGATTTAAACATGCATGCATGTAATTTCTTCTGACGTGGAGTGTTGGCGAGATACAGTTGCTCGTTCACACTGTTGGCAGCAACGTTGATTTGTGGCAGCTTTCCACAGGATCTTCCATGATGGAGTGTAAGCTAGTTAAAGCAGACAACTTGATCATGCTGATTGGCTCAAGGCTCTGAAGCATCAAGCCGACGGTTGGCCGTCGATGAGCGTCTGTCGGGCTAGTTTTTGCGGTGTGTCCTGCACCGTCGACTCTAGTCTGCCCGTGTTGGAGGCTTTTCAGCCAGTTCAGCGCGTTGAATCGGAAGCGGAGCTCGACCGTGAGAGAAATCACTCTGATTGGCTGTTCAGCTTAAACAAATCAGTGCACACAAAGAGAAACGGAAGTGAGGAAAGCAAGTCAACGAGTAAAGTCAAGAGGAAAAATAGAGAAGGCTCTTCTCATTTTTCATCTTCATCTCATCTGATCTTTCCAATACACGGATATTTTCGACATGGGCATCTGCAATGAAGCTAAGGCCCTGTTTTTCGACCTGGTATTAAAGGTCCCATATTATGCTCATTTTCAGGTTCATACTTGTATTTTGTGTTTCTACTAGAACATGTTTACATGCTTTAATGTTTAAAAAACCTTTATTTTCCTCATACTGTCTGTCTGAATATGCCTGTATTTACCCTCTGTCTGAAACGCTCTGTTTTAGTGCATTTCAACGGAATTGCAATGGAATTGCATTGCTAGGCAACAGCTTGGGTGCATGTTTACTTCATGTCAGCTGATGTTATTTACATACACTGCAACAGGAAATAAACTGGGACACATTTAGAATATTTACGTTTAAAAAAACATGTAATGGTCTAAATATTGTACATTTGTGACATCACAAATGGACAGAAATCCTAACGGTTTGTTTCAAAGGCACGGTTTCTGAATATGGGGTGTGTGTATTTCTCCGTATATTGAGCGTTTTGATAGTTTAACAGTATTTACATAGCACTTAAACCTGCTTTATAATATGAAAGACATGAAAAAGACACTTTTTACAATATGGGACCTTTAACATGCGTCCTGTGTGATGGGATCACAAGTGGCCACTGAAGACGCATTCTAATGCCATTTTTGTCTACTTTTCATGGCCCCTTGTTCACGGCTCCCGTTGGAGGAGCTATTGTCACTCCCAAACCAAATTTGGTGTATCCTTGAAGGGATTGACAAGCCAAACAATAACTATTCTTTATTCACATTATAATCTGTTTTTCCGTGTGTCACGGCTGACTGAAATATCTCAGCTCCAAAGTTTCAATTGAGAAAAGTTTAACGTTTGTATAAATCAGGCTTGGGATTACCTCATATAATGTTACATTCTAGTGCCGTGTTGAAGTAAACTTCATTCATTCATTCATTTTCTGCTGCTTATCCATTTCCAAGTTGATGTGGTAGAAGGCTAAGCGATGTAGCCCGGCTAACCTTATTCCTATAACCATTTTCTGCTTTAGGCCTTTTCCCCCACACATAATCAGTTTTTATCTTACACCTGAACCCACTCTTACAGTTTGGCAGGACGATAATAGTGCTTCAACCCACTCAGGGGTTATACAGTATAGTTAATAAGTAAATGTTGGCATTATTTGTCCCGGTTTTGAAAGTCTATCAGGCTTCATTCTCCTTGATCTAATTTAATGTTATATTTGTAAAGTGTAGCTTTAGTTTTAGTCTTTTTTCTGCTCTTCTACTTTTCTTTTCTACTATTCTTCTTCTCGCACATGTGCAATGGACCTGTGAATTAACATTAAAGGGGACATATCATCCTCATCTTCAGGTTCATGTTTGTATTTTGGGTTTCTACTAGAACATGTTTACATGCTTTAATGTTCAAGCAACACATTATTTTTCTCATACTGTCTGTCTCCCTCTATCAGAAACGCTCCGTTTTAGCGCATTTCAACGGAATGGCGTTGCTAGGAAACAGCTTGGGTGCATGTTTACTTCCTGTCAGCTGATGTTATTTACATACACTGCAACAGGAAATAAACTGGGACACATTTAAAATGTTTATGTTTAAAACTGTGAAATTGTCTAAATATTGTAGATTTGTGACATCACAAATGTACAGAAATACTGACAGCTCGTTTCAAGCGCACAATTTCTGAATACGGCCTGTGTGTATTAATCTGTGGATTGAGCGTTTTGATAGTTTAACAGTATTTATATATCACTTAAACCTGCTTTATAATATAAAAGACATGAAAATCTCACTTTTTACAATATGGGACCTTTAATGTCGACTGCACAGTTTGATATGTGCAGTAGAATTTCTTGTGACTGTGATTGAGTGTATTTCTATCCCGGGAGCAGCAGACTTACAGTACAATGGAAATTCCTCATAAGAGTGTTGACACAATCTTCTTAATGTTGCCTCACACAGTAGCCCCACGCCAGTGTTGACTGATATTTTTATGACCACAATAAACGCCTCCTGAACCAGATCATTGCTGCACTAACACCACACTCTAAAGCAAACAGAGTGAAGAGGAGGGAAACAGTGAGTTACAACGTCCCTGGTGCTGTGAACCGCAATTTGTGGAGTGGTGGGAAGATGTACTGTATATATAGTGAATAGTACCGTGTTATGTATTCATTGCACGACTGCACAGCAGTTCTCTGGACCTAATCGCAACTTACTCTCTCGGTCAGCATTCCAACAATCTCACTGCTCCCTGCGCAGCACATTCAAGCCATCGACTTACTGCGGATCAAACCCAATTATGTCTGATCACCGACACAAATGGAGACAGAGGGAGAGAGAGGAGAGGGCTGCAGAGGGGAGAGGAGAGCATGTTAAAGGATCATTTTAGATTACGGCACTAAGCAGTGATGTCGTATTGAATCAGAGGGGGGGTAAACTATGACCTCCAGTCAGTAATTATCCTTATGAAAAGCAACCACCACAATAAAAACGCAATTAATTATAATTTAATCCATAGCATCAATCTGAGGCTCTTTACTATAACGTACAAGATGGATTGTTGCCGTAAAGGTTTATGTCAGCCATGAAAAGGTTGGACAGATATTGCTCGCAATGACGTCAGGTGAACTGACTGAAGGTGGATTTGATGATCACCGCTGCATCCTTGATAACAACGGTTTCTCCACAGGATTTTTCACAGAACATGATTTGCACCACATGAGAAATTAAGTCCCAAAATCTTACAGAAAACAATGAAGGTGTATATCACTGTCTGTAGATGCAGAGCCTTCAGTAAGTCCCTCAACTTCCCAGGAAGCTTTTCATCATTTAGACTCAAGGCAGTAAACGGACCTCGGCTTTCAAGGAAGAATCTTTGGATGTTTTAAAGCCTTTCAGAACCATTTAACAACCTGTTTTATCTTGAACACGCCACCTTACCCCCTTCACATATTCAAAACAAATACAGTCAAATCTCCAATCAGTCCCCACTACTACTACTATAATACTAGTTAGTGGTGGAAGAAGTATTCAGATCCTTTTATTAAGGTATCAATACAACAATGTAAAAGTACTTCATTACAAGCAAGTTTTGCAATCAAAATAAAAAAAAACTTAAAAGCATGTCTCATGTTGTTTCCGTAGACAAAGACAGGCATTCATGGGAATATCTGAGAAGACGCCGACAGCGGATTAGAGCTGAAAATTAATTAAATGTTTGCTACGTCAGAATTTATGCGGTAAAGGCGTTTTCATAACTCAGGAGTCCTGTTCTCATACTGATTAATACTGATTCATTTTGAGTATTGGGTCACTTAGTCAGTCAGTCAGTCATCAGAGTCCTCATCCCACGTTGCCTCTGAGCTCTTGCTGTAATCACACTGTTGCAACATTTACTTACTTTTCTGTGGAAATCTAACAAAGACGTGCAAGAAAACAACATAGCTAAAGTGACTGTAAACACGAAAGTGCACTGAGTCAGATGTAGATTTTGAAATGTGAAACTTTGATGACATTTCCAAACTAGAATGGCATTCGGAGAGCGCAGACCTCCGCCTTCAAAAACTATATATACATTCAAAATAAAGTTGGTTTAAAGGACCCATACTGTAAAAAGTGACATTTTCATGTCTTTTATATTATAAAGCAGGTTTGAGTGCTGTATAGATACTGTTAAACTATCAAAACGCTCAATATACTGAGAAATACACACAGCCCATATTCAGAAATTGTGCGTTGTGATGTCACAAATCTACAATATTTAGACCATTGCACAGTTTTAAATATAAACAATTCTAAATGTGTCCCAGTTTATTTCCTGTTGCAGTGGATGTAAATAACATCAGCTGACAGGAAGTAAACATGGACCCAAGCTGTTGCCTAGCAACGTAATTCCGTTGCAGTTCCGTTGAAATGTACTAAAATGGAGCGTTTCAGACAGAGTGTGAATACAGGTATATTCGGACAGACAGTATGAGGAGAAAAAAAAGTGTTTTTTGAACATTGCAACATGTAAAGATGTTCTAGTAGAAACACAAAATACAAGTGTCAACCTGAAAATGAGCACGATATGGGACCTTTAAGGTGAGACACCACCGGGGAAAAACAACTTTTTTCATGCACTGACCAATTTTATTGGTATCAGTTGTGTTAAAGACTATAAGAGCTAAGGAAAGAGTATAGTTACAGATTATATACAGATTTACAGTATTTCTGGCTTCACTTTCAGAATTGTGTCAGGTTGTACCCGGGTCAAAGCGGTGAGGTGCAAATATTTGGTTGCACATATCCGGCGCTTGGCATGAACATAACAAAACAATAGCCGTGTTTCCATTCAATTGTTAAGCAAATTTGAATTTGTTTCAATTGGGAACATTTTTTATTATTATATATCAGCTAATATTGGTCATGTTTCATGCTGTCCTGAGTCAAAGACAATATAAATATATATCTGAGAAGGCACCAACAGCGGAAACAGCTGATCGGTCATGTGAGTTAAATGTTCAGAACTCTTTTTGCAGAATTGAGAAAGTTTTATGGAATTTTGCCGTTTCCATACAGTTTTTCTAACGCGATACTAATTTTAAAGACTGCCGGTGGTGAGCGGCTGATTTATGTTCAATTTTGTGAAGATTCAAAATGTGTAGTTGATGATCCTTTTTAGTGCATTGACCAATTTTGAGATTTTTGACTATTTTGCTTCCATATCTTCTTTCAGACTAGTGGAAAGAAACATCCAAAACACACATTTAGGTGTTTATTTTACTACTTTGTCTATTTTACTCTGTAGATTTCTCCTAAATTCACCAGAGGTTAGCATTAGTTAATGCCTCATTTGCATATTTAAACATCAAATTTAATAAACTTCTGAAACAATTGTCTTAATATAAGTAATCAACTTAGGAAGTTTCATGGTGATATCTATTAGTTAATTTTTCTTACCCTATTCACCTGCAGCGTCTCCGCTTCAGACAAAATAAAAGAAACAGAACAAGAATGAATACTTTGATTACAGAAAAGTGAGTGTGTAAAAAATATTAGAAATAATGACACTTACCATGTGAGTGCGTTTCTCGCTCTGCCGAGTTCATTCTGTGTTTTCCTTTTTAACTGCTCTGGTGATGACAGAAGATTTAAAGGAATTTGTTTTGGAGCTGGAGCAGTAATAGACTGACCGAGGTAATGAGTGTTTTTGCACACAGACCCGAAGCCTTATCAGCCAGCCCTGTGTGTTCCTAGTTAGTGTGAGACATTTTGTTCTCTGGGGTAATGGTGGGAGAAACAACTTGTCACTGTCTTTGTAGGTGGACTCGGAACATAGAGGGCTTTGACTGATACAGCAGATTAATAGCGGCCTTTAATTAAAAATCTAGATATTGTGGAATCACAGTGCTTTTACCAGATGTTTTATACTGTTACTGAGCCGGACACTGGGTCTTTGGGCGTCTTACAGTCATACTGAGTTTTAAAGGGGCCTGTTTTCCTTCAGTGTGATTCAATACGATTGTGATTTGCCACAGAAGCAGAGTCAGAAACAAGGAATGCCAGTGATGAGTCCAACCATCTCCCCATCCAGTGGCTTACCACACTGGGTGTCTGTGTTACCAATCTTAGCAACTATCTCAGAGAGAAGTAAGCATCCAGAGTTCCAGAGAGGGATAAAGAAAGGCTCCTGCTGGCCACTAATTTCCCCTGGCAGGCCTCACATATATCACCACCGGCCAATCAGTGGCGAGGAATTACATACATATAGGATGATTCAGCAGCGATTTACACTCATTGGCGATGCAGGAAAGAGCGTATCCTTTATGCAGAAAGGCAGAAAGTTGAGGGTGTAGACTAGAGGTTGGGGTGGTGGATGGGTGTGTAGTACATCCATGTAGAGATATTCACGGGACAGTCAATTTGTTGGAGGTTCAGCAACCGATAAAAACCTCATTGATGTGGAAGAAGGAAATCAAATGTATCATTTTAGCAGCTGGCTTTGATACTCCCTGCCATCATAATAAATGCAGCTGTTAATTGCAGAGTTTCTATTGTCAAAAACTAAATTAATTCAACACTTCTCACCAAAACCAGGCTGTTCTTATACACCATTCGTAGCTATACTTATGAAAAGTAATGCGCTGTATTCATATATATCCCACGAAATTAATCTGTATGTAATACACATAATCGTGAACAAGGAAGTTGATCATTTCAGAAACCTAACCAAGAAGTTTTGTTGCCTAAACCTAACCATATTGATCTTTTCCTAAACCTAATCAAGTATTTTTTTTTGCCTGAACCAAACCAAGTTGATCTTTTCCTAAACCTAACCAAGCTGATCTTTTCCTAAATCTAACCAAGTTGATCTTTTCCTAAACCTAACCAAGTTGATCTTTTCCTAAATCTAACCAAGTTGATATTTTCCTAAACCTAACTACATCGATCTTTTCCTAAACCTAACCACATTGATCTTTTCCTAAACTTAACCAAGTTGATCTTTTCCTAAACCTAACCAAGTTGATCTTTTCCTAAATCTAACCAAGTTGATCTTTTCCTAAACCTAACCACGTAGATATTGTCCTAAACCTAACCAAGTTGATCTTTTCCTAAATCTAACCAAGTTGATCTTTTCCTAAACCTAATCACGTAGATATTTTCCTAAACCTAACCATATTGATCTTTTCCTAAACCTATTCAAGTAATTTTGTTGCCTAAACCAAGTTTTACTTTGAAAAGTTTATTTTGAAAAGACTGTATGCATGTAACAAGCAGAAATTGCCACGTGTTTCTGGACCTTTGTAGGAAAATACACAAAATATGATAAAAAGCGGTTTGTATGAGGATACGTTGAAACACATTTCTCCTTAAAGGTACCCTGTATAGTTTTTGACCTCTAGTAACCCCATGGAGCAATGTTTTGTTTGTTTGTTATTTGTTGTTGTTTTGTTGCATCCCGTACGTCCGTATGTCCCAGTCTCGTGATATCTCAGGGAACACCTGGAGGGAATTTCTTCAAGTTTGGCACAAACTCCATTTTGACTCAAGGATGAACTGATTAGATTTTGGTGGTCAAAAGTCACTGTGACCTCACAAAACACAGTTTTTGGCCATAACGCAAGAGTTCATATGCTAATTACAACAATTTCACACACATGTCTATAGTGCATTACTGCACGGTGCAAAAACAAAAGATTTCATGCAGCGATTCTTCTTCCATCGTCAGTCGTTGGTACTAGTGGTCAAAACCTCCCCAGGGTGCTTTTATAGTGTAATTGGTACAAGTGACATCTGGCAAAAAAAAAGAAAAGGTGGAGGAAGGACTCAATATCTCCAAAAGAAACTTTGCTGGAGAACGAGAGGAGATCTTGTTGAGACATGTCACAGCGCTGTGTTCACTGGACTCATTCAGATGTCTCTCTGCTCTCTTGCTCCAGAGCTCTGTGTGCTCACTTACTGCCCTGTGTGCTCATTTCACAGCTCCGTGCATGCCAAATGTAGGAAACTAAATAAACGCTGTGGCCTGTCCTCTGTTATACAAGACGACACCACTACAGTTTTCATTGCCTGTCTGTAATCTTAATAGAAACAGCACTGACACACACTAACTGTTTCCCTGCCTTTTTTATTTAAATTGAATCAGACTTTTTGAAAGACAGCTAGCCCTCTTGAGGCTGATTGGGATTTCCCTTGATTTTCTAACGGGCCTTCTTCTTTTATTTTATTCTCTTGTAATCTTGTGAATGATTCAATAACTAAATAACATTTTCAAAAGGCCTCCAGTTGTCTTTGTTTCCACAAGGATACGTTCATTACGGCTCGACTCAAAGGGGGCCTGCATGAATCAGGGTCGGATGATTTCAATTGTGGAAGTCTGGGACTGACGATATCAAACTGAAATTATTCAGTCAAATAAAAACCTGTCGACAGCTCTTCAGTCGGTATCAAAAAGACTCCAATTAGAGGATATCAATCAGTTTGTCTCCTAAAGGCCCGGTTACATCAGCGTTTAACATGCTGGAAGTTTTGCTGGGATTTGTGGGAGAATTAAAGGAAAATGATTTGTTCGTTGACTATCTGGTCAGAGTATCATCAGTAACTTTAGCCGCTTGCAAACATGGACAAGTTTGTATTAATTTTGTTCAATTTTAATGTAGGAACGAATTACATTTTTAGCAAGAATTACTTCATGCAACACATAACCCGCCTGCTCAAAATGCACGGGCTCAAACGCTAACAATATGCTGACCACAGGGAAGTTATAGATTTCATCACGCAGCAGCTGGAAGGACCTGGGAGACTAAATGGCTACAGGTAGATGTACAAAAAATGATGGGAAAGCTGGCATTCTTGCAAAAAAGTACATTTGATTCTTGCAGCTGTAACTCCTCAGCTGTGCATCGTTCCAGGCGTCTGTACCATAGGCAGTATTTTGCTCTTAGACGGAACTATATCTGATGTGTAGATTCTTACGATACATTAAAACATGTGGAATCTGCATCAATGGTTGCATAGATGGCTTTTCCCGCAAAATCATATGGTTGAAAGCTACACACACGAGCGGCGTCCCGCATGTCATAGATAGATAGATAGATATTGAATAAAATGCATAAAATCTTTTTTTCTATTTCAAACTTTTGATGTCACTCTTATATTTGTGTTAAATGTATACCAGCGAGTATAATTACCTTTATTTACTGCATAATAAACAGCATCAAGCCGAAACTGAAAACCATCCAACCACATGTGGAGCTTGAATTATCTCGTTGCCACGCCTTCTTCAGTCACGGCCACAACGTAATGATCTCATTCTCTCGCATTAAGAAAGTCGTAGCCACGCAATATATTTTTCTTCTTACAAATGTCACCAGACTGCGATCCAGTGATTTCATTTCTTTTTTGGGGGGGGGAGTAAATTTGTGGAAATATTTTGCGTTAAGTTTAAATTAAAGTTTGACATGCGACTTCACTTTATCACAGCCCGGTCGCACAAAAAGGTGTATAAATGACACATTAAGAACGCTGTTCTTGCTTTTGGCGTGTCAGTTGTACGGCATGTAGTCTGGACTGACTGCAATGTAAATGCATCCACATAACCATGCTACGCTCAGAGCTAATGACGTAGAATAAAAAGTGAAAGAGACTGCTTATGGTGGGGTCCAACAAACACAGGACTTTTAACTAGAAGACCAGTGTTTTGTTTTGTAAGTTATGTTAGTGGCATTTGTGATGTGTTTTCCGTTCTTATGCGTATACATTGTTTCCGTACGGATTTGTACTGTAATAAGTACGTCTTTTAAGCCCAACCATCATGTTTTTCCTAAACCTAACTAAGTGGTTTTGTTGCCGTTACCATAGTTTTTTTTTGCATGGAGTACAAATGACACGCGTAGGTTAAAATGTGTTCTCAGGACAAGCTGAATGTCCTTGTAATATTGAGTTATTCATATGCCTTCCCATGAGATTGGGTTGTATAACAAGCTGTGTTGACAGTGCTAACTTTTGAGGGAACGAGGAGCTGGAGATTTCAAAATAGAGGAAGCTACATGGATGTATTAATGTGTCATTGAGTAAAGACAATGGGCCCAGCAGGCTACACAACACGGAAATGTTTTTTTGGCTTATGCGCTTGGTAAGCAATTTCCAATCAAGTGACTGGGCGTCATCTTTGAGTCCAGTATTCAGTTAATATAATACAACCATACATACAGTGGCCTTCATTTTACCAGCAGTAATGCATTTTCAAACAAGAAAAAATTGGATTTCTGAGTTAAAATTTTGGTCTTAATGTTTTCAATATAATCTTGTCAGTCCTGGACTTACAAAAATGACTGAATAACAGCTTAACTCAAAGTCATGGTGCATTTTTCAAATCACTTTACAGTCTAATGTTTTCCTTCACACCTTCTCTTCCTCAGGCAGCTGTTTGTCTCCGGTGCCGCTGTGGACATTTTCCACATTCTTGACTCTCCATTGAGGTCACTGTCTCCGCCCCCTGGGCTCATTCACAACAACTCTCTGCAACAGCATCATCCTCCTCATCATTTCCCCAATCGGACAGCGCAGATGAGTCAACAGCACGCACTCACACAGTGTACAGTACATCTGGTGATATATCTGATGACACATCTACACGGGATTTAATTGTCCTGCGAGGTGTTTTTTAGAGCAATCAACAGATTTCAGGAGGCTGAAACAATTCCTTTCTTCATTAGGCAGCACCTCTCTACTGAGCCGACTTGTATGACAAAAACCCATGCTTGGTCCTGATTAGGCTGTGGAGAGCACTTACTGATTTCCCCCTATGGCCTTGCAATCAGTGTAGGATCAGGATGAAACAGCCCAACTCCCACATCAGTAAATTGCGACTAAAATCCTCACATCACCCTATGACTCCTGACACATGCCATTTTTATGAGCTGTATGATACATTTTTTGACAGTTTTTTTGGGATGCAGTAATGATCTTTGTTTTCATAGAAGTAAATATTTGTTGTGCTTCTCTCATTACAGTATTACACCGTGTCATAACAACAGCAAAATACCAACAAATCCTCTAAATGAATCGTCCAAATCCGTCATTGGTCCATGCTCTCCAGAACGACACCTATAGGCGTTTTCTGATCGTTTTTCTTATCTTAGGTTAAGGGACAATGAACTTTCACTGAAAGCAGGGGATGCTTTAGGGCGTGGCTACCTTGTGATTGACAGGTCGCTACCATGGCGTTGTCCGATCTGGGAGTTGTCCGTGTTTTCGTCTTACAACTTTAACCCTTTCACAGTGTGTTTTCAGTTCATGAACGTTAATTGTAACATTTTGGTCGCCTAAAAAACGTCTGATTCAGTGTTCGGTCGTACTTAGCTCCACCCTCTGGTTGCAATAAGCCAAGATGGTGACGGACAAAATGCCAAACTCAAGGTGTAGCCTGTAGCCTATTATAATGGGTCAGATTTAATTCTTCACACATGTAGCTCCGTCACTTTTCACGTCCGCAACCAGACTTAACACTGTAAATGCTTTAAGAAGTGAAGTCATTAAGTTTATCTTGTCTCGCCTCTCCCTATGACTGCAGGCTTTTTGCTTCCCTTCAAGTGTAGCCAGGGTTTAGCGCTTCCCAAACCGTCTCAAAAGAACGCGTATAAATAGCACAAAATTACAAGGACATTTCATGTATCATGAGAACACATTTTGGGATTTTCGCATGTTATTTGTACGACACACAACAAAACTACGGTTACAGTCGCAGTTAGGTTTAGGCAACAAAACCATTTAGGTTTAGGAAAAAACATCATGGTAGGGCAACGTAACATAAATACAGAAAACACGTCACAAACGTCACTAAAAACATGTCACAAACATCACTAACCTAACTTACAAAACAAAACACCGGTCTTGAACACCAGTCTCCTGGTTGAAAGTCGTGTGTTTGTCGGACCCATCCACCTCCCGTCCACGCCATAAGCGGTCTTTTTCACATTTTATTCTACGTCACTAGCTCTAAGCGTAACATATTTACACGGATGCGTTTACATTGCAGTACGTACAGACTACCTGACGTATAAACAACACCCCAAAAGCAAGAAAGACACACACTAAATGCCCTGCGTATTATCTTGGCATCCATACACCTTTTCTTCTGAAAGGTACAATAAGTGACTGTTCTACAGTGTGCCCTGTTATCCCCTTTCATAAGATTTACCTTTTCTTGCCCCTCCCTTCTATGGCTGCAGGCTTTTTGCTTGCCAAGTGTAGCCAAGGGTAGAGCTTCCGCCTAGTCGGGCGTCACCGCTCTCCCCACAGGAACACGATGACATAGCCGGTGCAGAGCGATTTTACCGCTGATCATGTGTGTGCTTTAGTAAGATGTCTCCGTTTTTTAAAACAAAACCATGTCTGACACATATAAGATATACTTTTGAAACAGGAAACATTAGAAATAAAGGGCTGTCATTAATGTCAGATTGTTCTAAATAAAGGCCTCTCTCGAGCAGAGGTAAATAAATAAAGAATTGGCAATCACAAAACATGAATCTCTTTTCTGCCATCACTAATTCATGTCTTACATAAACACAATTCAGCATCATCTCACATGACAAAGCTGTTACAGTAATGATTCAATATCAAGAGGTTCTTTTCCAAACAAGCAGAGAACAGCAGTGAGAGTGGATGCTGTGTAAATCTTTCCACCCCAAATGGTGTGCTCGTGCTGTGTTGCCATAGAAGCCTGATTCGATGTGTAATTGCTAATGGGCTCATTAGTGAAGGGGAGAGATGTGCAAGGGGAAAGGGAAATGTCCAATGTTGTGGTGCAGCGTCGTTTCATGTTAACTGTGCTGTATCGATGTAGTTAGATGTAAGTTGAGGTGTTTTGTGCATCAACAGACTAGAGAGAGACGTGCATATCAGAAGGCAGGAGGTGATCGAGGTCATTCATGTTTACCAGTCGCTGTACATTTTCAAATTCAGAATAAACACAGAAAAACAGAGAAATGGGTTCTAAACCTTCCAATTCTGCTCTTGTAAATTTGGCAGTTTTTATTCTCATCAATGCCGTAACAAAAAAACAGCAGCAGCAGCATCACTTGTTCCCTCCTCACCCGAGAAAAAACAGTTCCGAGCAGCCGTGCGCTCCAAGAGCAAACAAAGGACACCGTGTGAAGAGCTGCGCATAAACATGTGGACCCCGTACACATGATTGTGTTGAAAGGAATAAGAGGACAGAAGGTGTGCATAAAAACGCAAGAAGGATTTTGTGGACTGAGCTTGTGTTGTGTTTCATAGAATTTATAGCATAATAATAATAAACTACTGGGAATATAAGAGGAAAGGTGGAAAATCCCCTGCAATAAATAAATAAATAAATAAGGACTTATTTACCTTACACATGCTGTTTGTCTCGGGAAAAGAATTACAATCTATTAACATCTTAATTCTTTTCAATAGCCTGAAAAATATGTTCTGATCTGACGCCCCTGTTGGCAGGACAACGTCAATAATATTTACTTGCACAGGAAGCTTTTTAAAAGCAATTTTTTTACTAGATTCATGAACTCAAAGTCGGAAATATATGTAGAGTACTGATATTTAGTCAAGTTGGGATGTGTTTGTAAAATTGCTTTACATTTGTTCAAATTCATTGGTATGTTTGTGGATTGGAAAATGCATTCATGAACACCATGAATCAAAACAACTTAACTTTAACTTTCACTTCATTTAAAGGGGACATATCATGCTCACTTTCAGATTCTTACTAGCATTTTGGGTTTCTACAATAACATGTTCACATGCTTTAATGTTCAAAAAACACATTCTTTTTCTCATACTGTCTGTCTTAGTATACCTGTATTCACTCTCTGTCTGAAACACTCCGTTTTAGGCCATGTCTACACGTAGACAGATATTTTTAAAAATGGATATTTTCCCCTTCGTTTAAAAAAAAAAAATCTGTCCACACGACCTTTGTTTTAAAAAATATCTCCGTCCACACTTGAACGCAAAAATGACTCCATGTCATCACAACTGAGATCACAAGTTAAGGGTCAAGGAATTTAGTTATCACCCTTCTCTCTCCTTTTCCTTCAGCTTCATTACAGTCAGTTGGATACCAGTTATTGTTTGTGGGGGGGCTGGGATTCCTGTCATCACTCTGCTGTCATCAACTGTCTCTTTACATGCATAAATGATGAAAGGGAGGTCATTCAGGTTTATGTCCATCGCCCTACTGAGTGCTCCAAACCTCGCCTTCAATCGGCCAACAGCACATTCAATCACCATTTGACCTCGATTTGTTTAATGTGTTCTCTGCTTTGGCCTCCTGTGACTGGAGCATTATTCAAATGTAAAGTAGTAATTAGTCCGAGCAGTGATAAGAAAATGTAAAAAACCTGGTTGTCCACCATCTTTGTTTTTGTTTCTGGCACATGCTCATTACACAAAGCAACAATGGACATGCACGAAATGAGGAGAAATGAGCCTGCATGTGACGTAGGAAGGGGAGACAAACCTAAATGGCTTAATGAATCACATGTTTTTGGATCTAGACAGCCCACAAAAAACTGACTGGGTTGCCTTATTTCACAGTTTGTGGGTTGGTAGCCACTCCAGATACTCAAGCTACCAGTGGCTCGTTAAAGGTTCACTGAATACGTACATACATTTGATAACACAAAGTCACTTTGTAAACCTGTTTGAATTTCTATCCAATCAAATTCACAGACATCCCGCCCCCTTCTGACACAAAATTATTATTTGCCAATCAGCTGTCAATTAAACAAGTTACGCTGCAGTGACGCGGTAACATTAGGAATTGTTACCAGACTAGCAAGCGTTCACTAGATTTGACCACAGAAAAATAGCCAGGCCAATAAAAGACAAAAAGATATATTATTTTCATAAGGAATAACGGCGTTTCTTTCAACAATTGTGAATGACAAATGTGTCTCATTTGCGGTGCAAGCGTGTCGGGAAAAGATGTAACATCGCGCGCCATTTCACCAAAGTCCGCAGCAACTTTTCACGGGACTTTCCGGCTGGTAGCGGTCTACGAACAGAGAAGTGAGCTGAAAACAACGATTAAAAGACGACAGTAAAAGTTTACCAAACTGACAAAATAAGGCCAACGCAGCAACAGAACACAAAAAGCCCTTCAATATTGTAATAGAAGCGATGACTGCGGTGGCTGAAACATTACTAAAGGACCATAAAAAGTAAAACAGAAATTATGTCTGCTATCGCCGATGTAAAACTTTGGTCTTATGAGTAGCTCTCGGCCACTTTCATTATGTCAAATTAGCTCTCAGAGGAAAAACAGTTGGAGATTCCTGCTTTAAACACTCCCCCCCAGCAGACAGGAAATGATACATTTTACATTTCCACTTTGTTTGGAACAGATAGTTAATAGTCAGCACGACTGATAGATAAAAGCAGCAATTATAAAAAGTCAAACTTCAATAACAGGAGAAGAATTCACAGCAGCTACTGCCCACACATTGATTGACAGGTGATCTCTGGGTGCAAAAACATAACAGCGATGAGCCTTGACACCAAAGATGGAGGCTAAATAAAAACACTTATTTTTTACTAGGAATTACTAATTCAAACGGTTAAAAAGGGAAAATGTAGATATACAGTAAGTATGCAGGAGGGGGGCCTCTTCAAGATTCACGTCCATCAGCTAAGTTGTGATGACTCATGCTGTTACACCATGCCTACGCATCTATCCCTCTGCTGCACACCAGCTTTATCTGTGTCTGTCTTTCCCTTTCCATCGCTCACTGCTGTGGTCACACACACACACACACACACACACACACACACACATTCATGGACAAACTCTCCTCCCCCTTTATTCTGCGAGGCAAAAAGCTAGAACACAGTATTCTTCACCGCCACCAATCCGTGCCCTCATTTTAAACATATCTCCTGCCTAATTCGCTCAGTTACGTAACAGACAATTATACAACCAATTCAGTGCGCTCCTCAAAGACTAGCCTCACAAGGGCACTCCAAGCGCAGTGGTAAGCAGGGCACTGGTGATAGAGGGGGGTAGAGAGGGAGAGGAGGAAAAGTGTAAGTAATTTTAATAAAGAGACGGAATACAGTTACGACCCATCGTGGACTAATGATAGGAAATGAATAACGGGGAGGGAAGGAGCCGGTGTGAAATTGTCAATTAGGATTTTCTTCCTGTGGCAACTAGAGGGAATTCAATAAGCCAGAGGCAATAGCAGACCGCTTCTGTATGGAGATCACAGAGGCCTGCTTCTGCCTCTCTGTGTGAGCTGAAGCTCGACAAGCTAAAGGCAAACTGCAGATTATAAGATCAGCTTTAATGAATGCAGTGAAGCGGTCATGGAGGCGTTTTTTGTATTATCCAGTTAGTGTCATCCACCTCTTCAGTTTGACTGATGACATATTTATATATATATATATATGTGTGTGTGTTTTTATTTGCAGATCACATCCAATTTGAAGCACATTTCATATAGACCATTTCACAGATGTAAACCATTCCGAATGGGTCCCAGTTTATTTCCTGTTGCAGTGAATGTGAATGACACAAGCTGACAAGAAGTAAACATGGTGTTGCCTTGCAATGCAATTCTGTTGAAACAGTCTATGTAGTGTACAACATGTTCTGGCTTGTGACATCTCAGCCCAGTTGCCAGGAATTGTACGTTTCTGCAAAGCACGGACACATTGATTTCAACGTTTTTTGTATTCGGTCAGAGCAAGTGACATAGTGTATCGAGCAACCGTTATTACCTCCACCAAGGCCAAAGGCCTAGGAAGGAGGTTATGTTTTCACCGGCTTTGGTTTGTTTGTTGGTTTGTCCATTTGGACGATAACTCCAAAAGTCCGCGATGGATTTGAATGAAATTTTTTGGAGGGGTGGATCATGATCCGACTTCGGGAATTTTTTTAATAACTCCACTCCGCTTGGTTACAGTTATTTACTTTAATTATTAGTTCTGTCAATCAATTAGAATATTTAATCCTGAATAATTGCATAATTGTCCATAGTTAATTGTGATTAATTGCAAAATAATCACACATTTTTGTATCTATTCAAAATGTACCTTAAAGGGAGATTTGTCAAGTATTTAATACTCTTACCAACATGGGAGTGGACAAATATGCTGCTTTATGCAAATATATGTATATATTTATTATTGGAAATCAATTAACAACAAAAAACAATGACAGATATTGTCCAGAAACCCTCACAGGTACTGCATTTAGCATAAAAAATATGCTCAAATCATAACATGGCAAACTGCAGCCCAACAGGCAACAACAGCTGTCAGTGTGTCAGTGTGCTGACTTGACTATGACTTGCCCCAAACTGCATGTGATTATCATAAAGTCTGCGTGTCTGTAAAGGGGAGACTCGTGGGTACCCATATAATCCATTTTCATTCACATATCTGGAGGTCAGAGGTCAAGGGACCCTTTGAAAATGTCCATGACAGTTTTTCCTTTTGTTGTTTTGGAACTTGTCATTACTAAATGGACTTGAGTTGAGGGTGTTTTCTCAAGAAAGAACTCTGAACCTCATCCTGTATGGGTCGTTTCAGAGGGCAATGCTGACAACCTGTTCTGAAAATATTGGTTAAACCAGAAAAACAGTTTCTCCACTATATTTAGCAATATATTTCAACCTTAAAGACTATGTTTGATCTGAAATATTGCCAAAAGATACAAGAATTTTATGGAGCTTTCAACTGCATCTCAGTCTGATTGTTTTGGTTTGAGGATTTGTTGCAAATATTGCTATTGGCTTTGACCTTCAGAATTCAGATCAAATGCATAAACACCCATATCCATATTATTTATGGCTGCTTGGCTGCTCCCTTGGAACCAGTCCTGAAACATAGCCATCCTGAAATTAACTGAGCTGCTCCACTGTTTTCATGCTGATGGCCATGAGCTCCCACTGCTCACCCACAACAGAGCCTAACATTCCTGGGAACATGTGATTTCCCTTCCCCTCCCTGCCCCCCACCTCCCCGACCTCCCTGACCACCCAGACACGTGACCACAGAGCTGTTACTCCCTGGAAAACAGCCGAGCAGGCGGCTACAGTCGGAGGCATGCAACAGCAGAGAGAGACGCTTAGAATGTGCTAAATGGTTTCTGATAACACAGACAATACTAACACTGCTGCTACTACTAGTACTGCTGCTACTGTAACTAATACAACTACCACTACCACTGCAGCTACTACTAATACTAAACTACCACATACTACTACTACAACTGTTGCTGCTGCTATTTTACGACTACTGCTATTAGCCTACTACTACTACTACTACTACCACAAGTATTTCTATTGCTACTGCTGTTACTGTACATTATCCTGACATTATGGCTGCTACTACCACCACTACTACTTCTACTGGCCTACTACCACTACTGCTAATACTACTACTACTACTACCATTGCTGCTACTATACTACTACTATTTCTATTGTTATCTTCTATTATTGCTGCTGCTATCACTGCCTACTTCTACTACTACTACTACTGCCACTACTGCTGCTACTACTACTTTTACAACTGCAGCTATTACAACTGCTACTAATCCAGAGGTGGGACCAAGTCATTGTTTGGCTCTAAGTCACAAGTAAGTCTCAAGTCTTTGCACTCTAGTCCTAAGCCCTAAACTTTGAATTTCAAGTCCTAAACAACTCATAATGCGCACTTCACCAAATGTAATGGCATTTGCATCTCTGTCTGTAATTTTTGACCCACACCTTACCCTTTGCATACTTTGCAATTCGTTTCTTGTTGACCACCGCGTAGTATTTGTACGCAAATGAAATTGTCTTTCTGGTATGATTTTGTCCAACCTATGATCAGTACCGTAATGTTAGTTATTCATGGTTTACTCCTGCAACTTGATTGGATGCTTTTAGATTGGTTCAAACAAAGTGGATCTGGGGAATTAAGTGTGGACTTGCTTGGAATGGATTTAAATAACATATTTTTCAATGGGGGGAAGGTATCAAGTATATTCAAGTCAAAAGGCTCAAGTCCAAGTGAAGTCACGAGTCACTGGTGTTGAAGTCCAAGTTGAGTTGCAAGCTTTTTTGATTTTGTCAAGACGGGTCTAAAGTCATCAAATTTGTGACTCGTGTCCGCACCTCTGACTATGTTACTATTATAACCACTGCTGCTACTAACTGCGACTACTACTACTACTACTGCTGCTGTTAATACTAATACTGCAACTACTACTACTATTACCACTGCTACTATGCTGCTACTTTACTGCTGCTGCTGTTGCTACTATACTGCTACTAAAGCTTTGTTTATACTCACCCCAGACGCCATGGCGTGGGCCTCTGTAGATTCGTTGCAATATCCTCCGAAACGCCAGGGGGCATACAAACAAAATATTCTGTGGATAAGCAAGAAGTCAACGAGTGGTACCAGAAAGGAAAGTAGGCTGTCTGGCAACAGTAGTAAACACCACCGTATGTATCGCCAAACACTGTGTACATTTGTGTACTGTAATTATTATTGTCGCTTACCTCCAAGTCAAACTTACCTCCTGTCTCTCGGTGCTTCCCCTCGGGTCGCCACTCTTTCCATGAGACCTTTTTTTTTTAGCTTTTACAAAACGATCTCTCATATTCTTTCACAGCCTGCAGCAGAAAGCTTCTTCTTTCCTCAGTGTGTTGCCTGTTTCTTTCCAAGTATTTAATGTCATGTGACTGTTCTTGTGGTCTCTCAGTGAACAGTTGTAGTCGTTGTTGTAGTCTGTACTGGAGAAACTGCTCGGCCAGTTTTTCCCTCGAAGGCGTCCATGTTGAACTGAAACGCGCAGCACACGCAGTCAGCGAGTAGTCACAAAAATTCAAAGGTGCACGACCACAACCACCACGACAACTCACGGAGCCTTTGTGCCCCAAGCAAAAGCCATGATGACGGAATTTTCTGGCGCGCACACCGCCAGCTTCACTACAGCAACCATAAACCAGGCTTAATATTATCACTGCTGCTGCTACTACTAGTAGACTACTCTGTACAGCTACTACTACTACTACTGCTAACACTGTTATTGCTCCTGCTACCATTGCACTACAGCTACTAGTACCGCTATGACTACTGATGTCCCTGTTCTTCTTTTATTGCTGCTGTTACCATGCCACTTCTACGACGACAAACTAGAAATAAAAACACAATAACAACTGGAGGCCGTTCATCCAGATGGGTATAAGAATTGCCGGATGGGACGGGGCAGTCTGTATCACTCCTCGCCAAAATGAAACAGCTGCGGTGCACCACACTCCAATCATGTACTGGCCACCATATCCAAGAAGGTCACCGGGCCAGCTGTTAAAACGAAAGCCACACATCTGCTTCTTTGAGGAAAAAAAATCATACACCAGCCCACTTGTGGAATAACTTGAAATATGTTACCAAATTAGAAGAAGTGAAGAACACAAGAGTCTTGTTGTTTTTCTGCCACTGCAATACAAGCCAAGGTCAAATGGGTTTGGTGGAGAGAGACAACACATCATTTAACTTGTTTTCCACAATGTTTGTTCTTAAGGTGGTAATGGATTTTATTGGATTAGGGCTTAACTATCAGCACAATATTGACTTTGTTGTGGAACTTGTCAGTTTTATATCTTGGTAGCTGCAAAAGGCACTGATACTGAGAGGTTTGAAAACATTAATATCTCTTTACACCACAAAGATGGAAGAGAAAGAAAAGAGCTTATTCAGGATAGAAAATTATTGATTTAATGCTGTTAAGGAGACACTTAACTTAACAACCTGTTCTCACTCCCATCGTGTCAAATACCGAGGCTTGGGTCAGTGTCCCTCAGCATCTGATAACGACGCATTGAGGCACCCTTTAGCGTCTGTATGGGACGTACCATGCTTACAACTAACTCCAATGTAAACTCAGTCATTATTAGACGGTCAGAGCACCTGGCGTAGTTTAAATAGCGAGAAAGTCAGAGTACGGCGGCGGGAGGGGAGGGTGGATGAGTCAAACAAACACAGGACTTACACCTATGGGACCGCTGTTTGTGTCCTGTGTGCAACCAAGTCAGCGTTGACTTATTTTACCATAGTTTTGTTACGTACTTTACGTACAAACTTAGTTATTTTACATAAAAAACATGTTTTAACCCAAACCATGATCTTTTTTCTAAGCCTAACCAAGTTCTTTTGTTGCCTAAACCTAACCACCTGGTTTTGTTGCACAAGTAAAACTAAAAACTAGTTTATTTTGAGAGACTGTATCCATATAACAAGCGGAAACTTGACACGCCGTCCCTGAGTCCCAAACTGGTGCTAGAGGGATACCTGAGTGTCCTAGTTTGAAGCATAGGGCCACTCACCACAACGAGTTGGGAGTGATATAGCGTTGGTACGTTTCACTCTTCAGATCTGATACAAAACTTCAGGTGGATAGGGGAAAACTTCCCACAAGTCACTAAACATGATTTTGTTAAATAATGGGAACCTATAGTTTGTTAACTGACCCTGATAACTGAACAACTGTCGCGACTCTTGTCAAGCTTTCTCGACTCTTAAGTTTTAGGAATGTGCTGGCTATAGCCGCATCTTGTGAATGTGAGGTTTATCATACAACAAACAGCCATCCCACACCAACACAGACAACCCAGTAGCCAGAATAAAATGTTGGCATTGTATGTTTCTGAAAACCGCGGATATTTTGAATTTTACCGTTTCTAAACTAAAAATATCAACATTTCTACATACGTCTATATCAACGTTATAGTGTTTTCACCACTCGTGGCGCTTTTGCCATTTTGAAAACTGCATTTTCAATTATGTTTAGGTTTAGGCAACAAAACTACTTGGTTATGTTTAGTGAAATTATGTAAAATAAGTATATTACTTTTGGTTTCACACAGGACACTCCTGGGTGAAAGTCCAGTATTCGACACATCCATCCACCCTGACCTCCTCCCTACACAACTTAAATTCTATTTACTTGTGATTCATCAAATACAAACGTAATCCGGGAGAAAATACATTCCCTCGAAACATAATTGACGATGCAGTTTCATACTATGGGAACGTAATTTTTAGGAGTCTAGGCTGACACAGAAGGGTAAACACTTAATCTTAGTACATTTTGGCAACATTTCAGCTCAAACATAGGCTAAATGTTGAACTACGTTACTAAAAAGAGAAATTATTTTCTTATTTACTTTTCTCATCTATGGCTGTAGTTTGGAGAACTGTTTTTTTTCTGGTTTAACCGATATCTCCAGAGAACTCTCCCCACCAGCTGCACAACAAGAGGACGACCAGCTCTGAATGTACAAGATGGTCATGGTCAGGACAGTCCAAATGGGAAAAAAAACATCCGTCACCAAGAAGGACACCAACATAGACCTTTCTCTATATAGGCCGAGTTCATGTAGGAGTAACCCAATCAAGGACAGTGTGTGACCCGTTCAGCCAGTAATATTTATATGAATGAGATCCTAAAGAATAGAGAAAGAGGACGAGAGGAGGGTTTGCCCTTCGCTTCCCTCCGTCTTAATCAATGGCAGCAGGAGGAGTTTTGATTTATGTTTCCCAGGATTTGTGCTCCAGGAACAACCCCAGCTGTTCCATTGACACAGCTGAGGCCAGGGGAGAGATGAGTAATGTAATTAGCCAATGAATGAAAGGAGGAAGATGGAGAGATCGGCCTGCGTGAGCGAGTGGGGGGTGGAGGGGTGTGGGGGGGGAAGGCGTGGGGGTACAGTTGCCCGCTGGTGTTCCCACGCGACAGAGTCGTATCTCAGCGTGTACAAAAGCCCTGCTCCGATGTCATCCTCTCAGCATAATTAAATGAGATAAAAGTCGCAGTGGAGGAGCGAGCCTTAAAGCCTGACGACTGTATCAGTGTGGCGCTGTTCTATAGCGTCGGTTCATGTTTCTGTGATATAAACATGCTCAGTTACATCTCTGCCGGGGCAGCTCAACAGCTCGTGCACGTGATGGAGAATTAATGGGGAGTGAGACCGAAGCAGAGGAGACCGATACGGGCCGGTACCAATACTGATAGATTTGCACTTAAGATGCCAAAACCTGGTCTTGTGCAAATATTAGAAATTAAAGGAACACTCCATTGAAAATCTATAACTAGGGTTGGGTTTGATTGTGTTTTATTGATCCAAATCCAGTATCTTGAAAACAAAAAATCTAAGATTTAAATGCTTTTTGTTGGCTGAGAAGGCAGAAGTTACAGCCTAATTAAGGTTTACAACCTGCTGTTGCAACTTTAAAATGACTATGAAATGTCCACTGAATGTATCTGACACACTGTAATAACAGTTGTAGCCTACTTAATTTTACACCCTACTTTACATGAGCTACTTGGTCCAACTGCTAATACTGTATACTAAGTTTAAAGCTACTATGAGGAATTTTGTGTTGATTTTGGCACTCCCTGTGAAAAGCGGTAGTAGTTTCCGAGCACCAGAGTCCCTTTAGAAAACCTCTCATTGTACTGCAGCAGAATCCGACCCGGTGGCACCGATGATAGCCACTAAGAACAAAAATGTCCGTCAACAAAAAACACACCGTACATTGGTGGTCACTAAGTTAAGGCACAGACACACCAGGATGTAAAACAACAAGATTGCGTGATGAAATCAATTCATTCCAATGGCATCGCCGCAATCAGAGGATCCGGACAAAGAGCTGAAATGAATCCACGCGAATAAACTGCGTTAAACTCTGGTGAACTTTGACCCACAAATTCGCACCGCTGACCAATAGCAAGCCATCTTGACAGTGCTGACCTTTGAAGTAACGGAGAGCCAAATAGTAAAAAATAGAGGGAGCTATCATAGCATGTCAGACAGACAAAGTTAGGCTGGTGAACATAGTGGAGCATTTAGCAGCTAAAAAGCCAGCTGTTTTATCGCAGGAGTTGGTTGAGATCAAAACGGAGCTAAAAGAGAGTGATTATTGGGCCTAAATTCATCAAGTGGCAAGAGACACAACTCCAAATGTATGCTAATGTTGCTCAGTGTCTTCAGGATGTTTAAATACGCAACTGTTTGCTGACATGTTAGCCATAACAACTTTATAAAGTGATAATATGTCAATTTGTGTTTACAAGTTGATGCATTGCAATTTAAATACAAAAGCAAAGGAGAGAAAACAAATAAAAAATAATTAGGGAAATGACTGAAAACCACAGTATGTAAAAAAAAAAAATACACTAGGCCTGTGTCTGAGATTTCATCAGCATGTCATACACATGGCATTGGTCAACATTTGTCAATTCCTGTAACCTACATTTTAAGGATGATCAAATGTGCAGTCAAAGAAAGTCTTTAACATACTGTCAATTGGATTAGAAACGAGGATTACTGTTACTGCTGGTATACTGTGAAACTGGATGTCAAGACACTACTAAATGAACACTATCTATATTATTCAATCATCAGGAAGATACAGCCAAGACAATGGCCAAGCCAATGTGAATACTGATCATTTCATAATTGAGTGATTGAAGCAGAAGTAAGCACATGTAAGTGCGGTGAAGTGTGTGATTGAAGTGCCAGCATCTCTTTTAACACATAATTTGACATTGTGCCAGAATGTTTAAAGCTGCGGCCCGGGTGTGTGTTTGAAGAGCAGCAAAGATGACAAAGCATCTAATGTGGCGTTTGTGTTGTTTGACCTTGTTGTTGTCGGTTGCTCTAAAATCATCCGCGAACCAGGTAACATAAGTAACAATCAGTCAGCAACCTGCGGTTCTGAAAAGTGAAGCCAATGCTGAAATGCCTTAAGGGTCCCATATTATGCTCGTTTTCAGGTTCATACCTGTATTTTGTGTTTCTACTAGAACATGTTCAC
The DNA here is from genome assembly GCA_916701665.1 of Sebastiscus tertius. NCBI lineage: Eukaryota > Metazoa > Chordata > Actinopteri > Perciformes > Sebastidae > Sebastiscus > Sebastiscus tertius. The sequence goes on from CAKAOH010041604.1 coordinate 305,068, forward strand.
ATGCTGTAATGTCATTAAAAAAAAATGATTTTCCTCATACTGTCGGCCTGAATATGGCTGTATTTACCCTCTGTCTTAAACGCTCCGTTTTAGCACATTTCGATGGAATTGCAACAGGATTGCGTTGCTAGGCAACAGCTTGTGTACTTCCTGTCAGCTGATGACATTCATATACACTGCAACCAGAAGTAATATGGAACACATTTAGAATGTTTACGTTTAAATCTGTGTCAAGGGTCCAAATATTGTATATTTGTGACATCACAAATGGGCAGAAATCCTGACAGCTTGTTTCAAATGCAGAGTTTCTGAATACGGGTTGTGTATTTCCCTGTGGATTGAGCGTTTCGGTACTTTCACAGGACTTAAGCCTGCTTTATAATAAAAAAACATGAAAATATCACTTTTTTATACGTCCCCTTTAAACTTTCATTCTTTCCAATAGCCAGCAGGGGGCGACTCCTCTGGTTGCAAAAATAAGTTTTGATTGTATAGAAGTCGAAAATGAGCCTACTTCTCACTTGATTTATTACCTCAGTAAACATTGTAAACATGAGTTTATGGTCTCAATCGCTAGTTTCAAATCTTCTTCAATACAGCATGATGTTCATTTATAAAATTATGGTCCCATCTAGAGTCAAATAGACCATAAAGCAGGGGGTGCTTTAGGGCGTGGCTACTTTGTGATTGACAGGTTGCTACCACGACGGTGTCCGGTCTGGGAGATGTCCATGTTTTCGTTGTAGAACTTTAACCCTTTCACAGTGTGTTGTCAGTTCATTAAAGTTAATTATAACATTTTTTG